>WAAB01008995.1:38835-217599 GCA_013389865.1 Piaya cayana | reverse complement strand
TTGCTCTTCTCTGGACTCACTCCAGAGCCTCAATATCCTTCTTGTGGTGAGGGGCCCAGAACTGAACACAGTATTCAAGGAGCGGTCTCACCAGTGCCGAGTACAGAGGGAGAATAACCTCCCTGGACCTGCTGGTCACACCGTTTCTGATACAAGCCAGGATGCCATTGGCCTTCTTGTCCACCTCAGCACACAATGTCTTCTATCCATTGGTCAAAATGGAAATACAGGACTGCTAGGAGCAGTTTTGAATGATGCACACGTTCAGATTTTCTAGGTTTCACCAGGATTCCTACATAGCTTTGACATGCAGTGACTACTCTATAATCTAAATAAAATAAGTTTTCTCAATCTTCTTTCATGGATATTCCAAGAAAAGGTCTGTAGAGAAGTTTGAGAACTATTAATTCTGAATTTGGTTTTGCCCTTTTTCTAGACAAATATTCTATTTCCATTTCATAGAGTTTACAGAACTAATTGTGAAATGCCCTAATACTAGCCGACCTCAGGCACTGATTATTGCATTACTAATATGGATATTTCACGTATTACTGCACTAATGGTGATATCAGCATGGTATGAAACATTAAAAAAAATTCAAATATAGCACTGGAAAATTCCTCAAAATAAAAAATTAACCCTTCACACCAAACATTTGAACAATTTAAAAGGAAAAATGTTTTTAAATTGGAATCTTTTGAAATATTTGATTAAGCAAAATGTCTTATATCAGATATATTTGTTCATAAAAGAATAGCATATATGAAGCATATATGAACAAAAAATACCTTTTAATTTTTTACATATTCCATAAGAAAATTTAGTATCATTGAAATTTTTGCAAAATAAAACAAAGAATCTCTAGATGTGATACACTTAACATTTCCTGTCCCAGTTTGTGTCACTGACTGACTGCTGGGCATGTTGAGCTCAGTACCAAAAGCTAAGTGACAGCAGGGACATGCACTACTGGCTTTGGCAGTTCTAGCCTGCCGCAAGGCAGCAAAGCACTTGTGCAAAACCACATGTAGGCACATCATGTTGTGAAGCTGCTTACCCTGCAGGAACATGAGGTCTCATCCCAGGAGATGCTGAGTAACCCTAGAGGTGCTGAGCTTTCTTTTCCCATCTTGAGTTCAGTCCTGGGAGATGCCCAGCACTGTGGTGGGCTTGTCAGGCTCAGGAGCACACAAGCTGTATTGCACATTCAGGGATGAAGTATGCACCCTCCTCATATGTTCAGTTGCTCATTATGGGGCAGTTTCCCCCTCCCAAGGACACGAGGAGGAACTTAATGCCTCTGCTGCAGAACAGAGGGGCCTTTTGCTGAGTAAAGTGAGGAATCCTCTTTGACTTCTAGCTCCCTCACATATTTGCGCTCGTGCCATCCAAAATAAGGCAAGAAGTGAGCTGTTCAGCATATCCTCCTTTGCTATTGTTCTGAGCAGCTCTCAGGTTTCTCTGGCATGGGGCACATGTACATCTCCGTCTCCATTGTGTCAGGGAGAGCACAACCCATAGGAAAGGAAAGGTATGGCATGAAGAGGCTTTGCAGCTGGTGAAAGCAGAAAGTCTCCTTCCTCTCTTTCAGATATTCTTGTAGCCTAATGAACACTAATTTTTCCCCAAAATTAATGTTAACATTTCAATGACAACCCATTCTGCTCTGAATGCTGCACTTCTGTGAAGGTGCATGGAACTGACCTCATCACACCTAGAAGTAAACGAATGGACATAGATTTTAATTCAAAGTAATAATTTGTTAAAGTCCATATTCTACATGGTGCTATTCATTAAGATCTTCTGTTACACTTGGTGCAAGGAGAAAACTGGTAATTGCATTCAAAGCAATGATAAGTTACCATTTTAATGATTCCTTATGTTGTGAGTAATTTATAAATCACTTGGTATCTTCTCAGCGAAGCTTGCCTTCTGTTTTTAAAATGTACCCTTTCGTATCCAACAAAGGGTTTCAGTGCAATAAGAATTAGGGCGTGCCTCTTAGCTTTTACCTGCAAGCAATAATGATGTTGTCAAGCGTTTCAGGTGAGACCAGCCCAGGATTTTGGGGTGGGGAAAGACACTCTGTTATACAGCATCTTGAGTGCTTCCCTCAGAGGGAGGCAGAGACACCTTGAAGGGCTGAGTATAAGGACATCTACTGAGTGTCTTTTTAAAGGAACACTAGAGTTGGGGGGGGAGGGGAAAAGGAACAGGCTTGTAACCATAACTCACTTGGACTTGTATCCAAGAAGTCAGATGCCATGGATTGGCTCCCTCACCGAACGGCTCTTTTTCTGTTCCTTTTATTGGTAAGTCAGATTTTAAAACTATATTTGTAAACTCTTTGATTATAATAGTTGGGTCTTTCTCAGCAGACCATTACATTTTACAGCAAAAACCAGACCAAGAAAGAATCTTGTGAAATTTAGCATAAAAAAATAAAGCTGTGCTTATTTTTAACTGCACTTTTGAGATCCTTTAAAAATTATTTACTTTTTCATTAAATACTGACAAATATCTTTTTTGATTATGAATGTATGCAATCTGTTGATGTTCAATATGTGACTTTTCATGTTTAATGCATGACTTTTTAGGTGAGCATTGTCTATGGCTGCTATTTAAGGGGTCACAGATTAATAAAAGTCTGAGCATTGTAAAATCTTAATAACTTGACTGGATACTATTTGGTTCTATGTCTTTTTTTGTTTTATCGGTTGAGGGAAGGTGAAGAGCAAATCTCTTCTAAACTGATTCTCAAGAGCACTTCAGAGCCGACAAAATCTTACCAGTATATACCAGGAAAAAAAAATTAATTTAGTGAAGATATTAGCTGAGTGAAAATTAAGATTTGGCCTACTAGTTAATTTCACAAAGCATTCCTGTCTGGTGGTGAATAAGTGTCTGAGCTGCCATTTGCAGAGCAAGTGAATGCATAATGGTGGTGTCACTCTCCAGGTTTGTTTTTCTCACTCTTAAAGGAAAGTTGTGGCTATAGTTAAGTGGCATAGTTATACGATGTGATCATCATGGCATGGAAATTACCCAAAAAGGACTTAAAAACATTACGGACACTCTTCTACTCCTGTAATCTGATTTTTGCACATATTATTTTTACTCATCTGTGCTGCTATTCTGAAAGTAGGTAGAGGTTTAAGGCTCTGAAGATTGGAAAGAGTATGTTTTCTATTTTAATTATGTTTTTCTTTGGCCTTCATTTTAAACAATTGAGTGTAGGTTTTTATTAAATGTAAGTGTTTTTAAACTTCTTGTTACCGACCCGTCTACAAAAGTTGCAGTCAGGGAAAAAAGCATTATTGTAGAATATGAAATCCTACAACTTAATCCGAAAAGATAATCTATTGATTTTAAACAACAGCTCTGCAATCAGTTAAGTGGAACTAACCAACACAGGGTAGCTGCCAGACAAACAACAACAAAAACTTGCAAAAGCAAGTTACAGTCCGGATGAGTTTCTGCTTGTTTAATGCAGCACAGAGGTCTCCAAGATTGGCATGTTGCACATGACACTAGCACTTCTGGATTTTCATGTTACATTGGTGCCTATTTGTTTTACTCAGTTACCTGGTGATGCATACTCCTGATGTGCTGAAGTTCAAAAGAAAGCTGACTGTACTATATCAAAGATCTGTCCACACAGAATAGATTTTACTGCTTTATCCTCTCTCAGCAACTCTGACACAATTTCCATTCTTTCAGTATATTATTGTTACAATTGTGACTGATGAAGGATATGTGTTAGGTTAGGAAAATGGAGCAATTTTGAAAACTAACATTATGTTTTGATGACTAACAAATATTTGAAATTTTACTGCATAGAGGAAATAATATTATTATGCATTCTTCTGCATAGCAGCGATCATAGTGACCTGTAGAGCTTAACAGTATCTTTCAGCACTTTATAGAAAGCTGACAGGCAAAGTGTAGGAATTAAATAAATAAGAAATTATGTATCCAATTTTAGTGCATTCTGAGAAACTGTCTTAGTTTTCATCTTGATTAATCTTTCATGAAAACCACCCATCTGAATGGTATGTCTGTTTCACATATTGATAATAGGTTGTATTAAATAAAATTGCTCTGGAGTTAATAGATATTTTAGTACGCTACTACGCTTTCAAAAAGAGAAAACTTACCAGGGCTGAAACTAATACTTTTCTATATGCATTTCACCATTGCTGGGACTGATTCTGCAATCCTTGCTCACGTGACTTCAAAGACATTATTCTCATGAGTAAGGGAGTTCTGTTTGTGATGCATGCACAGACACATTTTATGGAAATAACCTGTTTGATCAGGTATGACTCTTCTCCTGCCAGTTATCATGTGACAACTAATAATTTAAAATTCACCGCATCTCTTATATGCGCTTTTGTCTGGCCACATTTTCCCATGTGTTAGCTATGCTTCTTTTTTTTCTTTTCCCCAGTCATTAAGCTATGGTAACATCTCCTACTCATAACTTGGTTGCATGTAAAAATATTAAGGGGCCAAATCCTCTCCTTGCATGTGCATACAAACTGTCTACCAGGCTGTCACCAGGAACTGGCAGGCTCCTCTGCCAAAGAATTCCATTTTAGAAACAGTAACAAAAGCAGTTCCACATCCAAAAATTATCACCTAAGATTTGTTCTTACATTCCTAAGCAAAAATGGCCCCTAAGAAAACATGTATTTGCTGCTAGAGCACTCCAAGCCACATTAGGATTCAGGGGTTTTTGAGGAGGTGTATTGAGGAGATTTAGCAAAAGTATATTGAAGATTATAATGGCTTACACCCTGTATTATCATTCATTTTCTCTTCATTTTGCTAATAGTTCAGCTCAGTTAATGTACAGAAATTCTTAATTTTTTTATGACTTGTCCAGTATTATTTAGATCAGCAGAACAGAAGCAATCTAGGTGGAAGTTTTCCCATGGTCGTCAATTCTTTGAATAAATGTATTTTAAAATAAATAAAACTTTCTTTTGACTGGCATGAGCATTGTCATACTTGTACTAAAACAGCAATATATCCTCCATCCTGGGTGCAATACAAAATATTGATGTCAGCTGCTAGCACAGGAAGCAACAGAAACACCTGACTTCCGCGGAATTAGAAAACAAAATGTCAGAAATATTATTTTGTAAAGCTTCCCCTCTAAAATGGAAGAAGCAAGTTCATTGGTGACCTAAGAAAATGAAAAGCATAGAAAAAACAGTTATATTTTGATTTTAAAGTGATAAAATGGTTTCTTTTTGAAGTATGACATTTTGTCTTACATTTCAACTCATTATTTCATGTGCAGTGATTTATTATTTTTTAAATAGATGCAGAATGGATAAAAGGAAGTGTTCATTATTTCAACCCTTTACTAGTCAGAGCTTTGTCTGAGTAAGAAAGGTGTAAAAGTCCCAGAATGCTGACACAACTAGAGCTACTATGGCACCCTGATGACTAATATAATATGTGTGAGTTCTCAGCACTCCTCCCATCCAGGCCAATAACAATACCGCCATTGACTTCAAAGAGAGACAAGCAAATCCAATATGAATAATGCTGGGAAGAAGTTAAAGGTGTGTTCAGTCATTTAGATTTGAGTAGGTGGAGAAGGGAGGATTCCATAATTACATATAATATTACTTGGCAGTCAATTAATGATTAGTTAATTCTTGTTTGTAAATTGCTTTGAAGGTGCAAAGAACCATATACATCCTATGGGCCTAATTCTATTCCCAGTAACATCAGAGTAAATCTAGTATAACTCCAGTGTGATTCTAACACATCATTTTGGACACGAGATTCAGGCTCTATCATTACAAGAAAGGACAGACTTTCAGACAGGCCACTGTGGAAATGACCATCACCATGATTCCAACCCATACCTCTCCCAGCCTAAATCAGAGCATGTGCAATGAGTCTCTAGCTTCTCTGCAGAGTTTCCATTTGTTCACAGGACAGCAAATCTTCATGTCATTCTGATCAGCTTGCCTACTCCAAGGTCTACTGGAGTCATCACAGACATTTCAGTGGCTTCTGTTACTTTAACTATCATTAATCACTGGTTTATGGAAAGTGCTTCATGTAGAGACTCAGTTACTAATTTAGAAGGTAAATTTATTCACTACCTAAAACTATACTGCAGTTAGCTGCTAGGAGACAGTATTTCCCTCCTGAAAACAGCTTGCTTTCTTGGAAAGAGCACTAGAAAAAAAGGGGTTGCATTGCAGAGATATTAGAAGTAGACAGCTGGGGTGGAAGCAGCTTTCTAAGTGCTGATAACAGTCAAGGACTGGAAAACATTAGTTGAGGAGGCAGATGAATATTCAGCCCTGGAAAAAGTTGGATAGATGTCGCTTCAGAAATGTTGAGGTTTAGCTGGTGAACCAGGCAACTTCGGTGCCTGCCTGCCCTCCTTCCTATAACACAGCAGTGACTGAGAGAGACATACCAAACGGAGACATCAAGTTCATCAGATCAAGCTTTTCAATTAGAATCACAAACTTTACTAAGGACTTTGAATTCAAAACGATCAAGACATTTTTCGAGACCTTCCATTAGCAACACACAGCAGAATGGGATTTTCCTTAGTCAGCACAGGACAAATGTGGAAATACAGGGCCTAAAATACAACCCCCAGTATTACTGGTGAACACATTCTTGACTTTCTCATTTCTGGCACTTGAAAATGAAGGATGAAACTCCAACATAAAATGTGTATTTTTCACTGCTTGAAAATAAAATTCCCTAGCGGCTGAAAGCAAGTATTTTATGAATATTAATGTCCTTAAAGAATAGAATTATTTGCAGGTACAACTCATATTTCAGAGATACTCAACAGAGTTCTTCAGTTAGGCCTGCTGAGCATGAGATTAATTGGTCTGGATGTGAGATATTAGTTAAATAACAGAATAGGCCACAGGATGCAGACAGTATACAAGGTTCACTAAGGCTCCCCTGGGGGCTGTATACCCATTCTTTGTTGGGTCAAGCACTTGTTTGCATGCAGAGAGTATTTAATTGTATCCACCAAAGGAGACTCTACTCTGCTTGTGCCTCAACAGATGTTGAATCAGGGCTGTTTCTGGTGGACTTCTTCACTCAGCTTCTCTGGTGAGGATGTAATCTGCCCCTTCTACTCTCTCTCATGTTTCTCTACACTCCAAGGGGGATTATAAAAGGATCAGTCTGAACTCCCATTGGGGTAAAACAACTCTGCAGTTTAAATGTGGTTTGATATTGTCCCTTCTTTGAGACGAGTTATGACAGCACATGAATTTGAACCCCATTCAGCAGCTAAAGATTTAAATAGTCAGCAAGATATAAACTGAGATTAAAAAATGTATTGATGCTTTTAGCACAACCTTAACGTACTGTAATATTTTCCTGCAGAGTACTTTTCTTAACCATTTATGTCAATAGCTTCTTCAAAGAAGAAAGAAAAACAATACTTACTCCATGAATAGTCAATAAATTTCAAAATATGCGCCCTCCAAATGGGCAAATCGACAGTCTAAATTCCCTCATTCAGAAGCAGATTAGGGCAGCCATCATGTGTCAAGGTCACAGGGAATGTTCTAGGCAAGACCAGATTATTGGAGACATTACTTCGTAAATGATGGATGATTCGTAAATCATAGGTAAATGGGGAAAAGAAGGAAGACAGAGGAAGCAGGATGAAGCTGCTGTTCATTAATCTGTTGCATGTAAGAGGTGGTTTTAACATGAAGTGGAAAAAAGTCTGCCATTCTCCAACCTTGACAGAACAATGCAATAAATTTGAAGTGAAGCAAGTCCCACAAGGCAAAGATATCACAGGGAAAAAGGTTGTCTAACCACCAGATAAAACACGTCAGACAAAACACATCCTAAACCCCCAAAAAAATGCTCTGAAGAGGTAAATTCACCAAGTGAACTTCATTTTCACACCTTATTTAGGAATGGTGTTAGTTAAACTGCATTCATTTTATTTGTGCTAATCAATACATTAATGATTCTCTATTATTTTAATTTTAATGTAATTAGATATTGCATCTGATCCTGACACCTTTATTTATTAAAAACTTTGTTTTCGTATTTAGACATCAAAACCCACTGCACTCCAGGGAAATCTCTCTGATGACTGCAGTTGGTTTTCCATATTACGTTGAATCTTTTCAGTCTCAGTGGAAAGTTTCAAGAAAGTATTTTCATTCTTTGTGGTTAATCTACCTAGTGAGTGCTCCAGGTTTACAGTAGATTCTCTAAATAAGAACTAAATAAGTAATTAATACATTCTTCAGAATAAACATATGCTCCTAATTTCCTACACATACTTTTTAACAAAAACACTTGCAACTACTTCTCATTCCAGCTGAGGTTTTACAACTTAAAATTGAGGTACGACTTCAAATTTAGTATGGCACATCCATCAAAACTCAAAGTCCTTCCTTGAAAGACAGCATTAATTTAGAAGGCGTTAACTGTCAAAGAATTCAAGTGCTGGATATTAAAAAAAATCAATTACATGAAGCCATTTGCGGAAATCCTATAACTACTCCTAAGACAGGCTATTTTAATAGACTTGACAAAAAGTACTGCTCCAGTCCAGTAGTATAGCAATGTATAACAGTTGGGTTTTGCACACTTATCTGCATCTTTACATGCCAATCTTCTTGTTCTTGCAGGTATTCTTGGATTTCAGCACAGGATTTCATGTAGAGGTAATATGTATTTCTTTAGAAACAAATTTTCTGATCAAATGAAATGTAACTGTTGCAAAAATGAAATGGAAAATATTGAACTGAGGCATTTCTGAACCTGAAGTTTGAAAGCACATTTAAATACTAAGCAGTCACAGGTAATAACTGCTCACCCTCTCAAGAGAAGTTCTCCTGAACCTAAATAATTTTAAAGTAAGTATGTACAGTCTTGGAGTTTAGGACTTGCAGACATATAAAAAAAGGCACCTTTTCTCCTTATTGTTTAAGATTCTAAATGTCTGCATTAATTTAAAATGGTTTGAGGTTACTTGTAATGTGATACTGGAACTTTCTGTCAAAGGTAAAAGAATGGGATGAAAATGGAATGGCAAGATGGAAAACCTTCAGAAGACAAAAACGTGAATGGATCAAATTTGCTGCAGCTTGTAGAGAAGGAGAAGATAATTCTAAAAGGAATCCAATTGCCAGAGTAAGTAGAAAGAAAAACAGAAGTGTTCACAAGGAAGATTTTCTAAAGACAGACTGATAAAAGCACAGAGATTTAAAAGTATACTTGCTTAGAGCAGTGAAAGCAAGGAATGTAGAATAAAAGAAAGACAATGTAATGTTTCCAGTTCTGCTGAGACAATTTCATATGATGAACCCACATGGCTGCTAAGGAGTGACCAAAGGCTTTCTAGAAGATTGCCATCAGTCTACTTCCTAGACAGATCTAACCATAATCTCTTGATGTGCAGTATCAGTGTACTGGATCACAATATTTTTTTCTTTTCTCTCTCACCCTGAGAACAACCTGAGCCAAAGTTTAAGGATAAGTGCATGACTTCTGTGGGCAACAGAGCAAAGACATTTTCCTAAGGGTTAGAGGGAGGATCTAAGGAACTACAGGCCTATCAGTCTGACCTCAGTGCCAGGGAAAGTCATGGAACAGGTGATCTTGAGTGCTATCATGAAGCACTTACAAAAGAACCGGGTGATCAGGTCCAGTCAACACAGGTTCACAAAAGGCAGGTCTTGCCAAACTAACCTGATTGCCTTCTATGACAAAGCGACTCAGCTGCTGGATGAGGGAAAGGCTGTGGATGTTGTCTACTTGGACTGCAGTAAAGCCTGTGTCCTCAGTAAACTGGCATAAATTATTGTTATCTATTATTGTAGATCCGATCAGATTGCGAAGAAAACAATCCAATCACATACAGCATCTCCGGAGTTGGAATTGATAGTCCTCCCTATGGAATATTTGTTGTCAACCCCAAAACGGGAGAAATCAATATAACATCAATAGTGGATAGGGAAGTAACCCCAGTATTTGTTGTAAGTACTCCCCTTTCTTTTTTACTTTCATAACAATGGAGCCAGGGTGGGTCAGGAATAACAGGAGACAAATTCATTTGTTTCAGATTGCTACTTTGCTTGCTTCACTTTTAGTTTTAAAATGAGTAAATCTAAATCTCTTCATCTAGATACGTTGTTTTGCTAAACACTCACTGACGGGTGCAGATCTGGAAACACCTCTTGAACTTCGAGTCAGAGTTCTGGATATAAACGATAACCCTCCTGTATTCGCACAAACTGTATTTACAGGATCTATTGAAGAAAGCAGTATGGACAGTAAGTAACGATATTATAAATACTATATTATAGTTAATAAAGCTCCTGGAACACAGTTAATGTAAACCTAGCATGCTCATTCTACTTTTTCTTAGGCAATGATATATATTGGCCAGTGCCACATAGGAAGGAGTGGCAGATGCTTTTCCAAATGCCATTCAAGCCAGGGCCCAAGCTTAAAATTAAGCATTGTTAATTCCTTTTCCCCTTCCTCCTACACATGAATGCTGAACGTCCCAGTATCACGCAAATTTTTTAAGATGTGAAAATTTCAAATAAATCAATTCATTCCTTCTCATTAAAAAAAATTAACATTACACCTACACTTATTCCCTTTGAGGGTATGTAAAAAATGTTTTTCCCATTTTTTCTATTTCAAATACTTGTATTTGTAGTCTGAGTATTGCAGTTGCAGTAGAATTTTACTAAATAAACCCTTATTTAAACCACTAAAATGGTTGATTTTACCAAAAGTCCCTATGGTGACTTAAAGAAGTTCAGTAAAAATATGCATTACTCCATCTGACCTTACTTTTTAATACATTTTAAAGTCTTGAACATATATTCAGAATCCTAACTACGATATTATTTTTTGTTTTCTTTGTAAATGTCAATGAATAGATAGCAGTCTATCATATACATCAAGATTTAACATTATCTCAATGAGTTGCTTGCAGATTTTCTGATTTTTTTTTATTATTATATTTTACTTTTAGACACACTGGTGATGAAAATAATTGCAACAGATGCAGATGAACCTAATCACTTGAACTCTAAAATTGCCTTCAAGATAGAAAGTCAGGACCCTTCAGGTCCACCCATGTTCATTATGAATAAATATACTGGAGAACTTCACCTTGCAAATTATCTTGACAGAGAGGTAACATTTTCCCTTTACAAAGTCAAATAACATGAAGTTATGGTATATATGTGTAATGAGAGTGGGGCGAAGCTGGGGGACTAAAAAAAAGAGAAAGGTGGTGGGGTTTTTGCAAAAAAATAAGGGAGAAATGCTTTTTTTTCTAGATGTTACTATAAATTGCCTAAGGCAAATTCATGCATTAAGAAACAGTAGAAAGACATGAATACTTATAACGTTTAAGAAGTACAGGTAGTCCTTCTAACACACTCATTTCTCTTTCTGTGACAGCAACATAGTAGCTACACTCTTGTTGTGAAGGCATCAGACCGGGATGGAGCTGCAGATGGAATATCATCCCTTTGTAGCTGTAACATTAAAGTTATTGATGTCAATGACAACTTCCCAACTCTTGCTCAAAGTTCTGTAAGTCTTCAGTACCAAAAGAAACATAGTGATTTTTAAACCTTGCTCAAAAGCCCAGTTGATAATAAAGCCCCTAATAACACACAGAGTGCTTTCACATTTGAATGCTCCACGAGATTAACAGGCTTGGTTCCTTGAAGAGTCCTCAAAATCCAGTCCGTCACTTGCACATCAATTCTGATAACATACTCACAGATTATTTTTGTATTCAAAGAACTCAATCCTGAAACTCTTTTCTCTGTATTCAGAAAAATCCAGTCATTCAGGTGTCCAGATCCATGCAATACTGCCAGATTACATAATTAACCCAATCTCTGCATGATCTTTTCTTATTGAAAGCACAAATCCATTTCCTCTTAATGGCCTCTGCAAATACTTGAGGTGATACAGCTCTTCAGATCTGCAACTGTAACCACAATTTACCCATCACTCACAATTTTTATTAAATTGGCATGGACTGTGGACAGGGAATCCTTCAAAAGAATCTCTGCAGTCAACTCTGTTTTCCTCATATTATATATTTTAGTGTGTACTAATAGGTATTCATCTGTCATTCCAGTTTTCAGCAAGTATTTCAGAAAATTCACTCAGTTCCGATCTGTTACGAATACAAGCTCTGGATGCTGATGAAGAGTTTACAGACAATTGGTTAGCAGAGTTTTTCTTTATATCCGGTAATGAAGATAACAGCTTTGAAATTGTTACAGATCGAGCCACGAATCAAGGAATCCTTAGAGTAATTAAGGTATGGACAAATACTGTCTTTCAACTGTTGAAATAATCATCTTAAAATAGTTTTCATTAATTGCTAACAAAATTACATTAATTAAAAACACTGTAAATCAACTATTTAAAATAGACAACACTCAAATAAAATTAAAGGAACTTTTATTTATTATCTAGTTCTCTGTGGTTTATCTTTTAGGAATTGAATTATGAACATCTCCAAAGTCACTCACTAATGATTGGCGTCAGGAACGTAGCTCCCTTCCACCACTCTGTTGTGAATGACTACAAATTGTCTGGAACACCCCTCACTATAGAAGTAACAAATCTGATTGAACCACCGAGATTTCATCCAGCTACAGCTGTGTTTTCTGTATCAGAAAGCACAAGGGCGAATTATGTTATAGGAACATACACAGCCATCGATGAAGACACTGGCATCACTGCATCAAACGTTGTGTAAGCTCTGTTCTGCTTAATTCCCTAGATGGAATAATTCTTTTAATTGAGATTTCAATGGGATGAGAAATAGGTCTTTTAAGAAAAAAACCCTAAAAAATGGTAACAGGTAAGCAGTAGAATAATAGCAATACCTTAGATTATGATATCACTTTTAAAGTATAAAGGACTTCTATGCAATTACTTTATTCCTAATTAGTCTTCTAGTCTACATCTTTTGAAGTCTACAGGAATTTTGCTTGAACTGATGAAATACAACAGAACATAGCACAGTCTAGTGAAAAACATTCAAAGTCACAAATGTTATTTGCAAACTGAATATAATACATATATTTATAAGATTAAGCTGAGTATTTTTACTTCACCAAATACAGATATAGTATAGGACGTGATCCAGGTGCCTGGTTCAGAATCAATCAAAACACTGGTGAAATCACACTGAGCAAAGCTGTTGACTGGGAATCAGTCTATGTAGTCAATGGGCAGTACAGAGGAGAGGTTCTGGCCATCACCAGAGGTAAGAGGAGATTCAGTTTCCTGAAACAAAATCTCTTTGTTCCAGATTTCTCTCAACATTTTCTCCTGCTTCTAATTTTCCCACCTGAACTGTATTGTTTATTGTATCAATATTCTCTTCTGCCCACAAATATCTTCTTTTCACAGGGGTTCCTCGATATACTGCTACTGGCACCATTGTGCTTTCAATAAAAGACATCAATGACAATTGCCCAACTATAAATACTGAATTAAGGAAAGTATGTATGCATTCTCCATCAGTGATTATCACGGCAAAGAATGCAGGTGGTGATTCATATGGTCTCCCCTTTACATTCAGCATACATGGTGAACCTCAGACTACATGGATTATCAGATCAATAAATGGTAAACTAACCTACATTTTATAAGAGAATAAGCCACAGTAATAAACTCTTATTTAGCAGATCAGGATAACCTTTTAATAACAAAAAAAAGTTATTAAAATCAATTCTAATCTCACTTAAATATACTCTTATGTCCATATGAATCCCAGAAGTTGAATATTAGAACTAGAATCAGAATTATATATGCTTTATTTAGTTACCTTCTTTTAAAGGAAATTAAAAATACACGATAAAAACAGAGCAGCAAAACTGCCTCACTTGAATGTGGCTACGATAAGCATCTCTATAGGTCTAGAGAAATTCGATACCTTTTTATTTCTATATTAAAATTCTAAGCATGTGGCAAAACTCTCAAATTTATTTATTAGAGTGTAAAGTTATTAGTTGGCAAAGTTTACTTTTATGAGAGGCATATGAAAACTGAAAATAAAAATGGCAGTTTTTGCAATTTATTATACAAATTGTACTTGTATTTCTTACAAAAAAGGTTTAGTCAGTGCCCAGTGAAGCTTTTCCAGTTTCTTCCAACAGGATATGACAAACTAATGAATTACTCAAATTTCATACATTACTAAATGATAGAATTTGCATAACTTATTGTATGTAAAGAGTATATTAAATGGTAAACATCACAATTTAAAAATACTCTTATGTCTCCTATTTGTCCAAAATAGAGGTAAATGGTTTACCTTAAGTATTCTAAAACTATTGATAAAAACTTTTGAAAATTACATGTAAGTTAATGTGAGAAGAAAAAACACATAAAACTTGTGATTTTTATGTTCACTAGTGTCTGAATAAAAATCAGAAAAAGCAGCAATAGATATTAAAAAGCACATTTACCCATTTTATATTTGTCAGGCAAAAACGTTATGACTAGACTGAGCTGGCTCAGGTTTTCAAAACCAAAAAAAAAGAAACTAGCATAGATTAATATCAAAGTTTCAGCTTTAAATAAGTACCATAGATGTATAGGTATCTCAAGACCTTAGAATGGGAACACTTTGTCTTCATTTGGTTCTATGAACATTACTCATAAAAATTATCGATTGGTACAGTATTTGTAGTCAATACCTTAATCTAAGTATTTTTATTTTTTCTTTTCCCTCCAAAGCTTCCTCTGCAGAATTACTGAATCAGAACATTGACTTTTACCTGTATAGGATCTATGTCAGCGTAAGAGATAGCCAAGGCCGACGCTGCATTAAACCACATATAATTCCTGTGCAAGCTTGCCAGTGTGATAGTCGTAATTACTGCACCAGTGGGGCCACAAGAATAATTATCATTGGTGGTGGTGGTGGTGCTGGTGGTAGTGGCAGTGGTGGTGCTGGTGGTGGTGGTAGCAGTGCAGGTGGTGGTGGCAGCAGTACTGGTGGTGGTGGTGCTGGTGGTGGAGGCCAGCAAGGTGGAGGAGGAACAGATCAAGAAGGTGGTGGTGGTGAGTATAGACCTGGAGGAGAACCTGATAGCAACACAGATTGGCAGTACTACACTGGTGCATACAGCGAACCTGACGAAGGATATACTGCAGCCACTGAATATGGTTACAATGGAAATGGATATTATGGCAGAGACGCCGAAACTGCCACCACACTTAGTGGTTCTGCCATTGGCCTGATGTTTCTTGGTGGATTAATATTTGTTCGTAAGTATAAAATTAAGAAGATTTTATTGTCTAAGAAATATAGGGTTTTAATTATTCTAAAACAAGTGTTAAACTGTTGGTTCCCATGGGGCATTTGAAAAAGAAAAAAAATTCTTTCAAATTGTAGGAATTTCTTTGCAGTTTATACTCTACATATTTCTATACATACTTCATTCAGTAATAACTATTTCCCTCCTAAGACTTAGTGTTTTTTTTCTAAGGACTTATCCAGTTCTCAGACCATAAGACAGGGTAAAATAGTTTACTAGGAGATCCAGAAGATTTTGGGCAAGAGCTGTTCCTGTCAATTAACAACTTCCTTCACATTGCAGTTCATATCTCCATTACCCTACTAAATGAAATGGATAAGTATCAGCTCCAAGTGGGTTTGAAAAGATTTAAAGAATAAGTCTTCTTTGAACTTAAAGCAAGATATAAGAAGTAAAACAATAAATATAATCATCTTAAATTTTGAGCATTTTCACTACTGCTGCCAAATATCACATCGGTTCAAAACAAATGGCATTTGTGATAACAGGATCAAACCAGCAAATCATTCATTCACATCTTGGCATTTTTTAAGAAATACGAATTTCAGGACTAAGTCAAGTTAGAATTTACATAAGCAATTACTTATCACATCATCTTAATCAGATGTGACTGTCTGTCTCTCATGGTCGAGGCATCAAGCAATCAACATCTGAAATTTCACAGTGCAGAAAAACTGACTACAAAACCAGAGGAAACTGGTTTTTTGAAGTGGGATGGGGGACAGGACATTTGGGTATTTGATCTTTGATCTTTGATTAGTAGGAATCGACAAACTGAAAATTTTGAAGCTGCATTTTTTGTAATTCCCAGATGGCTAACGTTACAGGACAGACTGTCTTCCCAACTTTGGAAATCTCTGCTGCTAGTTGATAGTCTGCAGTAAACATGTCCTTAGTTGTGCAGTATGAAGTAGCACTTGGTACACTGTATAGCCCTTTCCCCTTTCCACTTCAGCTCCCTTTGATGTTAAACTGGGAATTTTAGATGCTCTGCTTAGTTTTGTGTAGGCAACTGTCTCTCTCCACTCCTGCAGTGATATGAGACTACTAACTTACCCATCTAGGTTAAGGACATAAAGACAGACAGAGTTAACATTGCACTGCCTTTCTAAAATGAGCAATGTTTTCAGTGTTAACATTTAAAGCGCTCTGCAATTTCTAACACTGAGTTCTTAAAAAAACTAAAAGAACAAAGCATTATAGAGCACACTGGGAAATCAGACTCATGCTATGTAATCATTCGTTAAAACTGGGGTCGGGGATTTTCCTCTACTGTTTTCTCAAAGAAGGCATTATGTATATGTGATGTGAAAAATGCAACTGGAGCTTTAGCCGAAGATTACTACAGCCAGATGAGTAACTCTCCACTGATTCTCATATGTTTATTATTATTAAAGTGTATTTATTTTCAGTTACAATATCTGAAGAGATAAACATATGCTTATGCGGCAAGAATATCACTGAATGCTATACATAGCAAAACTGGTTCTGTTTGTTTAATTTTCATCTATATGCAACTTACATGTATTCAGCTGAGATAGATCAAAGTCTGTTCCCAGGTGTACAGGCATATATTTGGAGCAACAGACTCACTCCACTCCCTCTTTGCTCTGCTCTAACTAACTGTAATTATTCTGAATTTCCAAACACACACATTTCCAGAAGCAGCCAATGATTCTGACAACTAGACTTGCAGGCTGCTTGTTTTGCAACATTTTAAAAGACATATTTTTAAAAGTTCTTGTGTACTCACCTTCTGGGAAAAGCAGCTATTTCTATGAGGAAGAGATACTCTAAATTCCTGTTTCCCATTTCTTTCCTGTTAAGTGATTCCAATTTTGATGTCAATGAGTGACTGTTGTGGCTGTGGACCTGGTGCAGCAGGTGGAGTTGGAGCTGGATTTGAACCTGTACCTGAATGCACAGAAGGAGCAATTCATCCATGGGGAATAGAAGGCGCACAGCCAGAAGACAGGGTCAGTACATATCCATGTTTCTAAAACCTACAGTAACTCATATTTACAGATAAGACTGCATTTGACTAGAAGCATGAAAGTGATGGTAGCTCTATGTCATCTTCTAAAAGAAGTCTGGCATTGTGAGTAATTGCCAGGCAGATATTAAATGTGATTCTTAATTAACATTTGCAGATGTGTTTTTTGTGGTTTAATTTGTGTCCAGTTAGCCTGGCACTACAGTTTGGTGTTACCATTCGCTTAGCTGAAACAAAATAACTAGCAAGCTCTTTCAGTGCAAAGTAGGACAAGATAACACAAACCATCTTCACTGATTAGCTTTTACCTTGAAAATGAAAAGAAAAAAAACTTGGAGAGTTTTTTATTATTATTGGAGATGTTTATTAATAGCTATAATTAACAGTATAGACTGCTAATTCCTTAACATCATTTGAAAATCTTTGTCTTCAAATGGGAATTTCAAAGTCGTTTTTCAAGGAATCAATTTGTTGTTTTCCAGGATGTCTCACACATTCTTGCCCCAACAACAGCTGCAGGAGGTGATTTTGGTGAACCCTCTGGTAAGCAGATCCTAAGATTTTTTTATATACATTGTTATAAAGCTTTCAGAACTTCAGGTCTTCTGATTCAAGGATCAAGGAAACTATGGTTTCTCAGCTGAAATCCGGGCCTTCCAATCTTACACCTGCAGACAGTCAAACTGATGCTAGTAGGACTTCAGTATGAATAAAGGATCTGAGGTTTGAGCTTTTGAGCAGATCAGTCTCTGCAAACTACATTTATTTTGAAATATCTTTGAAGGCTTTCAAATCTCACACATTTTTTCTTTACCATTCCAGAAAGTGAATGGAAGGGCTTTTCAAGGCACCAGTTTTAGCAGAAATCAGTCTTGAGGGCAGAATAAGGAAATTTTCTTCCATAACTCAGTGGTGAAAGGTTTAGTTCTTCTCAGTTTCCAGGCTCTGCTTCATACAAGAGAAGGACCACAGGAAGATACTTCCTACAGGAAGGACCTGTCAAGTAGCTGGTTAATTATTGACCATTTATGCATCAGCCTAGACAGAAAGCCAGGTACACAGCACATCATATTCATGTTTCTGAGATAAGGTTTCCCTAGAAATTTTGTGGTCATGGAGAATATGTCAAACTATGCAGTGCCAATTTCTCCTTTTCTCCATTCCTTACTCCATAACAGGAAAGAAGGATGCTAAGATCCATTTTCACAGAATCATAGAATCACTAGGATGGAAAAGACCCACAGGATCATCGAGTCCAACCATTCCCACCAATCTCTAAAGCATGCCCCTCAGTACCTCATCCACCCATCATTTAAATTCCTAAGGGATGGTGACTCGACTAGCTCCCTGGGCAGCCTGTTCCAGTGCCCAATGACCCTTTCTGTGAATTTTTTTTCCTAATGTTCAGCCTAAATCTTCCCTGGTGAAGCTTGAGGCCATTCCCTCTTGTCCTGTCCCCTGTCACTTGGGAGAAGAGGCCATCACCCTCCTTTCTACAAACTTCTTTCAGATAGTTGTAGAGAGCAATGAGGCCTCCTCTCAGCCTCCTCAAGGCTAAACAACCCCAGTTCCCTCAGCTGCTCCTCATAAGACTTGCTCTCCAGCCCCTTCACCATCTTTGTCACTCTTCTCTGAACACGCTCCAGAGCCTCAACATCTTTCTTGTGAACTGAACACAGTATTCGAAGTGCAGTCTCATCTGTGCCAAGTACAGAGGGAGGATAACCTCCCTGGACCTGCTGGTCACGCCATTTCTGATACAGGCCAAGATGCAATTGGCCTTCTTGGCCACCTGGGCACACTGCTGGCTCATGTTCAGTCGGCTGTCAACCAACATCCCCAGGTCCCTCTCCCCCAGGCAGTTTTCTAGACAGACTTCCCCTAGTCTGTAGCACTGCACAGGGTTGTTATGCCACAAGCACAGGATCCAGCATTTCGTCTTGTTAAACCTCATCCTATTGGTCTCTGTCCAGCAGTCCAGCCTGTTCAGATCCCTTTGCAGAGCCTCCTGACCCTCCAGCAAATTGACACTCAAACCCAGCTTAGTGTCGTCTGCAAACTTGCTGAGGGTGCACTCAATGCCTTCATCCAGGTCATTGATGAAGACATTGAACAGGGCTGGACCCAGCACTGAGCCCTGGGGAACCCCGCTTGTCACTGGCCTCCAGCTGGATTTAGCACCNACTGAGGTCAGACTGACAGGCCTGTAGTTCCCTGGATCCTCCCTCTAACCCTTCTTGTAGATCTTACTGTTAATGTATTCATAGAAGGATTTTTTTCTTTGTTATCTTTCACCAACTTGGCCAGTCTGAGCTCTAGCTGGCCTTAGCCCTCCTGATTTTTATTCTGGATGATCTCACTTCCTCCCTGTAGTCCACCCAAGATTCCTGTCCCTTCTTCCAAAGCTCATAGACATTCCTCCTCTTTCTGATGTTCCTCAAGATCTCCCTGCTCAACCAAGTTTTTCACTAGCTTCTGAAGGGAAGAAATGTCACTCTGCAAGACAACTTTTCTGATGACTATTGATTATTCAAAAATGTTCTCATTCTTAAGTTAAATTGAAAGAACATTTTGGGGCATAGCATAAATTAAGAGTTTTCTTTCTCAGGGAAGTTCTGCTGCCATGCAAATTGAAAAGTTTAAGACTTACACATGAGATTTACTTTATTTCTGCTGTTCAGTACTACTTCAATGAAAGTGTCTGATTCAAATTCTTTGAACTGAGACCAACAAGATTAAATTTAAAAATATATATTATTCAGCCTATGTTTCTTAATGTAATCACAGTCAAGACTACAGCGTGCAAGTGGTTTACTACATTACATGCTGATATTTAAGACCACTCGCTCCTTGCTATCACATAGAAAAAAGAATCTGGAGAAGACAAAATCCTGCAAGTATGTCTTTAAAATGTATTGTAAAGGTCATTTTCATTCTGCATTATGAACACTGATGGTTATTATGATCAACTGTTGTTCTTCCAAATCCTGCTTAACAATCTAATGACAGGAAAATGTGAAGAGATCTACAAAACTATTTATTTTCAAAAAGAGTTTAAGGCAAAACAATGTGATCATATATATGTATTTATGTTTTTGCATAAATATCCATAAGCAGTACCTGATTTTCTAAAGCAAATCACATGACAGCATATATGTACACTGGACAGGGGAATCTTTCCAGCCAATTACACAAGTAAATCATTGATTTTCTAAAGCATACTTTTAAAAGCTCAGTTATGTCATTGTACTATTTGTAAAAAATACTAGCAAATTTATGTAAATTTTCACAGAGCACAGGAAGAACAATTTTTATTTTTCTATTTTCAGACATATATACAAACACATATGGAGGAGGAGGAGTGGTAGCTTCTGGTGTTGAAGAAACTACAGGGGTTGGGTATGGCACTGGTACTGGCTATGGAACAGCTGGAGGAATTTCTGGAACAGGGGAAGCAAAAGGATCAATTGGAGGAACAATAAAAGAATATCGAGAAGGAGGGGTGAACATGGCCTTTCTAGACAACTATTTTTCTGAGGTAATTACCTGATCTTCTTTGCATTGTATCTGTGAGCCTACTGTTAGATTCACCTCCTCAGGTTACATGGTGGAAATCCAAAATAAATCCACTCAAAGTGAAACTTCCATGATATAAGACTGACGTGAGAGCAAAGCTGATCACACTAGTAGGAAAAACAAATATACTGGTAGTACTGCTTTGGAGCTGGTGCCATAGTAGATTTGAATGCTCAACAGCCTTTTTATAAAGCTGAGGGAAACATTGTAGGTACGAGTAGCAATTAAATTTTTTCAGCTTTACAAGTGATAACAAAATTTATATCTTTTCCACCTTTTTCAATGTATAAACAGATAACAACCTTGTGAAATTGTTCACACACACCTCCTGTACACCTTGTTTAATGAAGTGACTTTAACCCTTAAAGAACTGTGAATACCAGTTCACTTTCTTTATTTTTACTGTGATTTATGAAAGACTTGTGAACTGCAAGTGACACAAATTTGCAGTTTTGTAATTGGCAATATATTAATTAGCCTTTACATATTGGATAAAAAACCTATGTTTTTTACATTATTAATGGTTTAACGGGATATATTTTTATAATTAGCATGAACTGTGGGATATAATTAGTGTAATTCCATACATCACTAAAATATCAATTAATATGTAAGTATTGGTGCATTTCTAAATCTAAACAAGATTCCATGAAGGAGAGGACAGAGTAGTCTGTAGTCCTGAACATTAAATACTCCCAGAATGCAATCTCCCTGCCTAGGCTATGAGCATTACATATTAGCTGGTTGCCAGCTGTAAGCCCCCACAGATTACCTCTTCTACTGACCATCTCAATCTGCAAACCCTCTGCCTCTCCTTCCCAGGCCTCCCCTTCCATTCTTCCCTGATTCCTCAAAAATAACTCTTAATTCACTTGAAATTCTCCTCTTTCCTGCCTAGTCCCTCTGCACTGACCACCCCACCATCTCCAAGGCCACCACAAAACTGTGATCTCTATCCTGCTAAAAATGGAATCCCCTCTGGGCTGACCAAGGATTCCCCACTGTGGCCAGCCTCCCATCCCATCCCCTCTATCCTGGCCACTCTACTGCTCCTCTCACCATCCTGCTTTGCACTTCTTCCTACTGCTTTTTCTGGATACTGCTGCCTGAAGAGTACATTTGTTCCTCTGTCCGTTTCACTCTTTGCCTTCACCCTGACAGTCAGATCCACTGACAGCAGACCCAATTTGAGATACTAAGTGTCTGCAGAAACAAGAATAAAATATCCATAATATTTGAATAAAACTTATTTCAAGATCAATAAAATGTTGATGGTATAACTTGTCCTGTTGATGTCCTATTTATCAAGTCAGCTATGTGTTACCGTGTCTGAAGAACCCTTACTAAGGTTTGAGTTGCATTGCCATGGTTAAAACATGACAAAAAGTAACTCCGTTCTACATTTTTTTTCTGTTTTTGCACACTACAGAAAGCATTTGTGTATGCAGATGAAGACGAAGGTCGGCCAGCAAACGACTGCCTACTAATATATGATCATGAAGGAGTTGGTACTCCTGTTGGTTCTGTAGGCTGCTGCAGCTTTATTGGAGAAGATACAGATGAGACGTATTTGGATACATTAGGACCAAAATTTAAGACTCTGGCAGAGATCTGTCTGGGCAAAGAGATTGAACCATTCCCTGATGTCAACCCGCCCTGGCCAGGAATTAATGTCACCTTTCCCAACCCTGAAAGTGATCTAAACCTCCCACCACCTGGAACAACCATCATTGTCAATGGATCTGCACCTATTCCTCCACCAGTTGGCACTACAACAGTTGTTACTGAAAATACCTACACGTCTGGGTCAACCATACAGCCCCCAAGGCCAATGCCAGATCCTTTGCTCCATGGCAACATGACAGTTACTGAGACCTACACCTCTGGCTCCCCCTCTCTCAGTGTTGACCCTCTGCGTGGATCCAATGTCGTTGTAACAGAAAGGGTTGTTGGTCCTGCATCTGCCTCTGATTTGCGTGGCATGCTAGATATCCCTGATCTCACAGAAGGGTCCAATGTTATTGTCACAGAAAGAGTTATCGCGCCTAACTCACGACTCCCAGCCTCTCTGAGCATTCCCGATTTGGTAGATGGATCGAATGTGGTGGTGACAGAAAGGGTCATCAGGCCTGCCTCTGGCATGCCAGGCAGCTTAATAAATATTCCCTCAGAGTTATCAAATGCCCACAACGTGGTGGTCACCGAGAGGGTAGTGTCAGGGTCTGGCATGAGCAGCCTGGGGGGCACAAGCCTGGGAGGGACAAATCTGGGGGGGCTGAGCAGCACAGGTCAGATGCTCAGCGCTGACTGCCACCTTGGCCAGGCAATGGGCACAGCATCCCCTGGTACCTCCCGGAGAAGAGTGACAAAGTATAGCACTGTGCAGTACACCAGTCAATAAGGCCCCTTCCTACTGAAATTTCCTTTTACACTGACACTCTTTAGCTGCCAACCATCAGGAATAACGTTATTATTTATAACTAGGTAATAGTGCTAAAATTTCAGGGATTCCTACTTATATGAGGATCTCCAAAGGATGCCCCGTTTCAAGGTCAAAAGCAGGACTTTGTCAGTGAGGGGAAAGTTGAAAAGTTTGGCTTTAAATTTATTTCTTTCTTTCCACCTAGCACTACAAATGTACAAACAGGTACCCATGAGCTGAGAGATCTGACTACAGAGTGGACTAGTGAGAGGGGATCCTTGTGTGCATAGAGCATCAGCATGAATTAATGTCATATAAGAGACTGTTAAAATACTATACTGCTGCGTGATCTCCCACAATAAGCAGATTTGGGTTAACAGCACCTCACTGACAAGGCAGGAAAAGAATGTAATTAATAATTAGTCAACTCAAGACTAAATAAGCACTTTCAAATGCATCGCTTTACTTTGCATGTAATTCAAGGAGCGCTACAAAACAGCACTTTCAATCATTTTTCCCATCACCAGCAATAGTTATAAATAATAATCACATAAACATAATATATTTTCATGACTTTCCAAAGTTCTCAGTAAAATGAAAACCCCCAGCATGGCCTGCCATGCTTTTACTCTCATGGTAGGGAGCATGACCAGCAATTTGCCACAACCGTCGCTGCCACATTGACACTGTCACCCAGGAGGACATTGGCTTCATCTTTTCTCCATACTGTTACAGATTTACTTAAGTCTAAAAGGACTTCAGTGAAAACCAGGAACTTTTAGTCAGATTTTTGTGACAAACTATGACTAATATTTAAGTCTCCAAAGTCAGGTTATATTGAGAGGTCTATAATACACTGTGCCAGTTCTCTTTACTAATACTGGCAAGAAAATAAAATCTTAGAACCTTTGTAATGTGAGGAGGCAATAGCAAGTATTCTATCACTGACACTGGTAGCTGAAGTCCTTCATGAAGAGGAAAAAACACTTGCGAACAATATAAGTTTGCTAATAAGCAACATGGAAAATTGTTATTTCATATGTCAATGTATTTTGCATTGATATTTTGAAAGCTTATTTGAATGTGTTAATTGAAGATGTCTTTATGATTTTAGAATCTTAATTAAATCTGGCTTTTATTTTCCCACAAAAACCAGCTCTACTGGATTCTGTTATTCTACTAATACCTTAATGTGTATTAGAATATGATCTGAAGGAGCAAAATATTGAAAAATATTACCTATCTCATTTTAGTTCTGTATCATATGTATAGTAAACATAGTGTACACAACATGGTGTAAATACAACAGAATTATTTAGAGGGACTAGCTTTTTCTTTTGCTAGATCACCAAATCAGTAGTTTTCCCTCAAATTTTGCTCTTCAGCTTTGACGGATAGGTTAGCAAAAACTTTGAGACTTGTCTGTGAACCTCTCATTCTATAAAATGGAGAAGTAACTTTCAGTTGCTTAACTAGATTAACTCATGTCAGAACTAGATGACAAGTTTCTGAGTCTGCTATCAGGAAAAGGCTTTTTAAAAGATGCTTCCTGATGCTCTTTGAGTCAATGCCACAGCCATTAGCACTAGTAATTCCCAGGAACCATGACTACACCCCATACTACCTCAAGAAAGCGTCCCTTTGAGAGCTTCAATTTTTTTCTGAAGCGATCAAGCATGCTGTGTGCTCTCCCCATAATATCTGAAGTATTGCTATTTTTACTTCATCCTGTATCCTTCATTATCTTAAGTATCACTAAAATTGCATTGACTTCAGTGGGACTGGTATCTCCTATATCTTACAGTAACAACTGTACGTATGGTTTCTGGAAACATTCTTTAAAGAAGGAAAAAAGGTACAAGTATATAAAGCTGTATTCTTTTATATCTGGAGAATTTGTGCTGAAATTTACTAAAATGTTAACAAGCTCTCTTTCATTTTGCTAACCATGTATTTAGATAAAAAGGCAAATATTTGATATATTTCCAGACATTTGGAAAGTCTACGCCATATAACCAAAGCCCATCAAAGAT
Source organism: Piaya cayana (assembly GCA_013389865.1). Lineage (NCBI taxonomy): Eukaryota > Metazoa > Chordata > Aves > Cuculiformes > Coccyzidae > Piaya > Piaya cayana. The sequence continues at coordinate 192,213 of WAAB01008995.1, read as the reverse complement.
ACTTTTTAATGTAAAAAGAAATGAAGTCCTGTGTAAATATTTCCTCAATCACCTTTTGCATATCAGAAATATTTTTCCTAATTGTGCCTTATAGTAATATTTAGTCTTCAGAAACACATGCTGCACTCTTTGTGATCCTACTGAACAGGAATGCTGTGTTAAGTATGAGTTCTGAACTAGCTATGGTCTCTTGCATGTCTAGAAATAGAAAGGGGAAGAATTACTAGAGAAAAAATATTTTTCAAAGTACAGCTTTTGATTATGCAGTAATTGTCTACTTCTACTTGAAAGGTTGCTAGCTGGTTTTAGTATTGGTGTCTCACATCAAACAGTAAACACAATATAATCCCTCAGTGCAGCTCCAGTGCATTTCTTTTTAAAAATTTCTACTGTTGTGTAATTTTTACAAACTTTCTTAAAAACTACTTTCTTAGTGAGTTGTGGACATTTTTCAGTTACTGCAAACTGTGGGAGAAAAATGTATCTGAAAATGTGAACAAATGCTTGGTTCATTAAAAATTCTGTGCAAATTCTTTTTCTAGCTTATTCTTTTAAAAGAGCATACAGTTTAATCCAGACTAAACCACATTATTTTTATTTCTTTTATTTCAGTTGTAATTTAGAAGTCTGCTGCCTGTCTATCTTTAATCATGTTGTTTAATAATGAAGACTGAATGCTTTTCAGGAAAGGAAGACAACTTTGAGCAGTGATACTAATCGTGGTTAAAACCTTTATAGCAAAAAAACTTATTAAAGCGTCAGCAGTGTGCAACATTGCGTCTATGGCTTTCTTTTTTCACTTGGCTTTTGTAGAGCAGGATTCTACAATTTTACATGGGCCCACTGAGATTTTTGCAGCACAAAAATGTACACTGCCATGGAAGAAAACAGAGCCACAAGCTGAGGGTCTCATTAGATTTCTACCTTGGGAACACTATTTGAATTTGAACTGTAGACTTCAATTTTTTTTACTTGGTCCTGATTTTGTAGTAATAAATAAGATATTTAAACTGTTGTGAGCAGCACTTACTGCTTGCAGTATTAAAAGACCATGTAGTTTAAGCAAATATTTACAAAATCTACTATTTTGCTTGAATTAACATAACCACATAATTCAAATTCTCCTCACTCTTGAGTAACTGAATGTGTAATTTTCAATCTATTTGAAATATAACTAATATTATAGTGTTATTGTTACAGGCTTTTTTCCAACTTATTAATTATTTTATTCAAGTCAAAATCTAGGTAAAACAAACAGTAATGTTGTACCTGCAGCTTTGATCTTATAGTCATCCAGCAGCAAAGATTTGGGTGAGGGTCTGTTCATGTGCCAGTCAACACAGGCTCAGGCTGTCAGCAAAGTGAATCATCCTGTGACACTGGATCGGGACTCCAGAGACAAAGATCTCCCTGGTAAGTTGTTTAATGGATTCCAGTAATTTATTTAATTTTTCTGAATGTTCAATAAACTGTCTTTGGAGAGGGGAATGGCAACTTAATCTCTTCCCCTTAGCAATATGACTATAAACTCATCAATGTTTGTAAGATGTTTTGGTAATATATATAAATACATTGCCAGCAATGTGCCTGTAACATGCATACAGAGGACACTTCTTAAGTTACGGATGCTTAATAGCTATTGAAATGAATGCCATTTGACTATAAAATCCAACCTACATCATTTGGACATGCAAAAATTTTAATAATAGCAGGAAAGTAAAGCTTTTTTTGTGTTATTTCTGCGTATGTAAGTCTGACTTTTATCTCTTTGATTTCATTAGTTAATATATTACTGAATAAAGAAGACTACGGTAGTTACACCATTAACAGGCTTAGAAAGGGACAAGTAAAATTCATGTGTAACAGGTCTATAAATACAAACTAAATAGGCTCTTCTGGGTGAACACTAGGGGTTGAACTGCAAAAAAATGGCCAGGTTTGGACATGGTTTCTAAACAGCATCTCCCATTGCCCTTGTCAGAGACAGAATGAAAAATAACACACCTGTTTTTCTTCTAAGTCTTCTCCATTATGCTCCACTGTCATACAGGACGTGTTTTCAATTTCATCATGCCCAAGTTCAGTCTCTAATCCAAAAATTCAGTAGGAGTATTGCCAGTGATTAAAAATAGCTTTCTTGATAACCTTTGAAAAGTATCCAAGTCACAGTTCTAGGAGATTGCTAGGAGTTGCACTTTTTATAGAGGAATCATCTGAATGCATTTGAAACAGGCAAGTCTTAAAGGAAAGTTGTCAGTCTTAACACTAACATTAACGAATACCGTTTGTACATTCTCACATTCATGGTTAGGTAACCACTAGGAAAAAATTGAATGCAGCCCTTGGGCCACTTGAGATTTTCTACCTTTTGCTATTCAAGATCAGAATATATTTTGATTTAAGAGAGTATCAATGATCTCGAGGTGGTGAAATACACATCCCGTAGCCATCCCACACAGTAACATGCACATCTACAGCCCGCTCTCACAGAAGTCTCACTGGAGCAAGCACTTGTTTTATTTTATTGCCATTTATGATTCACAGAGTAATTCTGTAATTGTTTTTATCAATATAATTTTATACTTAATAAAGAAAATACTATTAGGGTAAGTGTGTGAGAGGCACCATATTTTGGCATCAACCCTAACATTTCATTTCTCTAAGAAAAGCCTATATAGAACAGCTGTAGTTTTAATAGTTGCCCTCACCACAAGAAGGATGTTGAGGCTCTGGAGCGAGTCCAGAGAAAAGCGACAAAGCTGGTGAAGGGGCTGGAGAACAGGCCTTATGAGGAACGGCTGAGAGAGCTGGGATTGTTTAGCCTGGAGAAGAGGAGGCTGAGAGGAGACCTCATTGCTCTCTACAACTACCTGAAAGGAGGTTGTAGAGAGGGGGGTGATGGCCTCTTCTCCCAAGTGACAAGGGACAGGATGAGAAGGAATGGCCTCAAGCTCTGCCAGGGGAGATTTAGGCTGAACATTAGGGAAAAATTTTTCACAGAAAGGGTCATTGGGCACTGGAACAGGCTGCCCAGGGAGGTGGTTGATTCACCATTCCTGGAGGTGTTTAAGGCACGGGTGGACAACATTCTAAGGTGCATGGATTAGCATTTGATAGGAATGGTTGGACTTGATGATCTGGTGGGTCTCTCCCAACCTGGTTATTCTATGATTCTATGTTTCTATAAGGCCACTGCAGAATAAATTCAAAAGATTCAAAGTGTGACAGACTTGAAGCACTTTATAGTACTTTATATGCGTGCATTTCAGTGTAATATGTCACAAGCTGTGCCATATCACACACTATAAATTTCATAGACAAAATAATCATCAGAAGTTTCTTAGCAAAAGTTTCACTGGAATTATCACACAAACCACAAATTAAGAGTTTGCAGGACAAAGTTATCATATATAATGAAATGTCTGAATACAATATGCCCTGATGTCCCTCACACTGAGGTAACAAAAAGACTTTCTCCCTCATGAAGGAACTGTTCCTTATTTTTTTTAAGTTTACATTCAATTGAGCTCTCTCTTGAAATCAGCTGTGACTGGATTGACTTACTTGAAATTTAAAGCTCCTGGGAGTATAAATTGTTCCTTCCTTATTTATCCCTGAAATAAGTTCCTTAATTGAATTTAGTTAAGATTGAAGTGTTTTCACTTGTGACATGCCTATGCCTTTGAGTCTTCTTAATGGCATTACTTCTTTCCTTGTTTGTCATCAGTAAGTACTTGTAAACTTTATGAACATAAAGAAATGAAGAGTGAATCTAGGATTCACAGTAAAGCCCACAAGCAATATCCAAGAGAATAGGGACTGAAGTACAAAGTTCATCTAAAACTAGGCAATATGGCAAATTCTTGATAATATATATTCCTGTTTTGATTTATATGAGAAAAGAGAAAGAGAAGGTGAAAGAGCACACAGACCTTTCCCCTGCGGAGCAGAGTAGGGGTTGCAGTGTGAGAGGCCGAGAGGGGAAAAGAGAGGGGGAAAAAATCTAGAAAACTCTAATCTTGAGAAGTGCTTTTGACTTCAGCATCGTGTATTACAACAAAAAATCAAGGGCACACAAAGTCATAAGTTCAGTTTCTGCATCCCCAATCACAAATGAACAGCATCTGACCGCATCAGCAAACCCTCAGATCAGCAGGAGATTGAGAATAGGAAAGCCTAGTGGTTTAAAAACCCAGACCTTGCAGTCCCATATAACTGGTTTGTGTTTTATTTAGTCAAATTACCTTCTGTTGATGAAAATGGGAACAGAAAGGACTCAACACAGGATCGATTCTACTGCTGTCTTTCCTGATAAATGGCCATTCTAGCCCTAGGATCTTCCAATAATGAGGATTCAACAGCCCCCAAGCTGATGCACATCCTTTAGTTACCACTGGAAAGTTCAGCTGATAGCTCTAACCTTCCTTTTTGCAGTTTCACATCATCTGTAAATGCAAAAAACCACGTAATTTTTTTTTTCTAATATACCTTTTAAATATCACGGAATCATAGAACAGTTTGGATTGGAGGACTCTTCAAAGATTGTCTAGTCCAAACCTCTAGATTTATGATTCATCCTACTTTATTGAAGCTACTTGGACTCTATGAGGACATGGGAGCCTTTTACCTTCAGATTGACTGGTATATCTTTATTAGTTTGAATCACGTGACTCCTCTTGAGTGCCCTTCTCACTCTATCAATCAAAGACTTATAAAATTTAAGAATGCGTGTCCAGACTGTGTCCAGTTAACTTGGAATTATTGTAATTAATATATTGCTCTGTCTTAATTATTATTATTGTTTACAATATTTGCTTGGCTCAATGCACATTCTTTTTTATCCTGCCTAAATTTTTTAAAGAATACTAGTAATCTTTCAGTGTAAACACCACTAATGGTACCATATTCCAAAATTAAACATTTCTTTTGACAGTTTAGCAATGTAAACTACCTCAAGGAAAAGAATAAACCAGCTAACTTCACAAGAATGATTTACAATAAAAGCCATTAACAAAGTTCTGTAACAACAATCCTTCAGTGTGTCTTACAAAGAGTGACAGATTAAATTTCAATTCCTTTTTTTTTCAGCTTTGAGTGTTTTGTATCACTTTAGCAGATTTCACTCTCATAAATATTTTACTTTTTTATGATTAACGTCACTACAGATATATGTGAGGTAATGTCCATGCTTGATGTGAGAATAGTTATTCTTGCTCCGAGGCTTTCAGCGAATCTGATATGGCTCTTTGCAGATGGCATGAGCTGAGTTATTTTAGGACTTCTTTTCCTGGTTTGTTTTTTTTTCTTTTACCAAGAGGGTGGTAAAAAACTGAAAGAGGCTTCCTAAAGAGATGACAAATTCCCCAAGCCTGTCAGTGTTTAGGAGACATTTGATCAATGCTGTTAATAACATGCTTTAACTTTAGGTCAGCCCTGGAGTGATCAGGCAGTTGGACTGGATGATCATCCCTTCCAAATGCACTATTCTGGTCTAATCTAGTCTTGTGTGTTCTACCGGTTGCAGAGCAGAATCTCAGCAATTGCTTGTATCTACCTAAATACTCCCTGTCATATCAGTTTTCCCTGAAGCAGAGTCATGCCACTCTGAAAAAAAAAACCATCTACGGGCAGCTTTGGAGTGGCTTTGGTTGCTACGCGGAGGAAAACAACAAAAGAGTTGCTCTGCCACACCTTATTTTGTACACATTAACGACTGTATTTCATGCTGTCAGGAGTAACAAAAAGCCTGTGTTCAGGGCAAGGATCTGGTCTGGCTTTTACAGCTCCACCAATCCCACAGCTCGCAGCTCAGCAGGCTGCAGCCAGCACCTGGAAAGTTAAACAACCCAGGCACAGAAAGAAAAACCAGGCAGGCAGCAAACAGGAGAGTGGATATAGGGAAAGGAGCTGCAGAGAGAAAGACGAGAATGCAGTGGAGTGAGAGAGAGGAGGCAAAGCAAAAGAAAGGGGAGGATTATTCCTGGTAGCTACAAGGGACTAAACAGACTGAAATTGTTTCAAGAGCATAACAAGAAGCATGGATAATCAAAAACAGAGCTAGTGCACATGAGAAAAACAATAGCTCTGTTCTGAAAGTGCCAGCCATTTACTTAAAGTAACAAACCCTGTCACTAATGTACTTCTTTCCTAAATACGTTCATTTCCCGCCCCTCAAGTGCCCTGGTCCTATAAGCACTTTCAAGTTGCTAACTGTACCTAAGGCAACAACTCCAGTCTCCAGAGCTGTCCAGGGGTTAGGAACTGTCTCTCGTGATGTGCATACTTTTTCACAGAATATGCATTGATCATTAAATATGTTGAGTAACTAAATATAATTTTGATATATTCATGTGCAGCCTCAATACACTGCTTTCTACTGGGATCTTTTCCCCAAAAAACAGGTGGAAGCTGGGGCCATGGTGCATTAAAGGATATTTAAACAATACAGAAAAGATTAATTACATAATTTGAAGCAAATAAAAAATATTTCCGTAATAGCTTCATATCAATCATAAATTAATTTCAACATTTCATTACTAAGAATATTCACTGGATTTTCCACCTTAACTCCATTTGCTAGATACTGCATTTGTCTCATCTGATTGACTCGCTTGTCTAAAAGAAGAATCTACTTTTCTAGGGGAAAAAAAAAAAACCACCCAGAAACTACACAGCTGCAGTAAAGTTACCTTTGGTTTTGTAAGAAGCAGAACTGGACTCTGCTGGTCTGATCTAAAGCACGTCCTTGTCCTCCACCCCAGGAAAGCCAGCAGTTGCCTGGCACTTCTGTAGAGGATTACTCAGCACGAGGAGGGAGTGGCAGGCATAACCAGGGGCAAGACAAAGTTTCTGGGGAGTCACCAAGGGCCAGTCACTGCCCTTTACAATGAGTCCACTTAGCGTAATCATTACTCACTAGACTACTTGCACTCACAACTGTTACTGCTGAGAGCAAACACTCTCCCTCCTGAGAAAAATTAGGTTGTTTTGGATGATAAATTATTTGGTGTTAAAAGCTTATCAAGAGAATGTAAATAGATGTTTGTACTTTGAGAAAAGAACCACCTGGCACATGCCTCTCAACTTGTAAAGCCACCTTCCCCACCAGTCACTGAAGGGCTCGGCTGCTTTTATGGTTTGAAAGCAAAAATAAATATATGAATATCCTTCTTGTTCTGTGGTGAACTCTGAAGTGCTGTTATCTCCAACGGGAAAACAAAAATCTAATGTTCCATGGATCCTCTCATGCAAACTGACTGTAGAGGTAAAACTGCAGCTTAGTTGTCAGAGGTGGCGTGTTCAGCAGCTGAGTCAGGCTGAAGTGGAGGAAAGGCAAAAATAAATTCACATTCAGTGGTCAGTGATACAGCTGCTAGCTTGATTGATTGATACAATTTGACCTTTATTTCATAACATCAGGCAAATTACTTCTGTAAAATATGAATAATAGAAGCTTTCCATAAAAGGGAACTGAAGAACCTTCATAATATTTAAATTATTCCTGCTTTGATTGATTAAACAAGTAAAAAAAAAGCCCCAAACTTCTTTTATGATGATTGAGGGTCTGGTAGGATGTGCAGGACATGTAGCTGACCCACGTGACAATTCTAAGCAACGTAAGAACAGATGTCTAAGTTGAGACAAAATAATTTGCAGAACAGCTCTGTGAAGAAAAGATGATTCTACTCATCCCTCCTGAAAACATAGGAAAATTCAAAAGGAAACCAATGCTAAGGATTTTTCAAAGGAAATTAAATTAGCTTTTTACTCTACCATATTAGTAGTTAAAAAATGCCAAATAGCTGTAAACATATATACTTACTAACACTTCATTAACAGTGTGTTGGATAGACAACCAAAAACTTTTCAGAATTCCAGGGAGCTAACTTCCAGATTAAGAAGGAAGTCGTGAATGAAGGCCCTTCTCTTGCAGGCTTTTGGTGTGAAGAAATACTTTAAGTAACAATTGCAAACCTAACCATCAGACTAGGAAACACAACATACACCTAGAATCAGAATCTGCTTCTTAATCACCAACTTAAAAGTAGTATAATATGAAGCCTCTCTGAGACATGCTCTCCCTCATGTATCTCAAACACGAATTAATCAAAGAGAATTTCACCCTATTTTTACTAAGAATAGCTGTATTAGGTACATTGGCTATTAAAGCTGTACCAAATGAGCTCCCTGCCCTTGAGAGTCTGAAGAAGATCCTCAGAGGACCTCGGGGTGTATTCTTGTGCTAACATACATATTTCTGTTCAGTTAGAAAGTGATCAGTCCAGCACGGTTACTCAGTGCATGAACCATGAAAGAGTATGGAAACACTTGATATCATACATTTTGTGTATATAGGTTTCTTTGCTTCTGCCTTTTGTTTTCTTTAAATTAAGGAAATTATTTACTGCAAGGGTATCAGCAAACTTTGTAAATTGTGATATTTTAAGTAAATAATACAAATTATATCTGTTAATTATATACATGAATTGTATACATTATATGTATAATTTAAGAGTTAGGGTTGTTTGGGTAGGAGAAGAGAAGACTCCAAGGGGACCTATTTGTGGCCTTTCAATACTTAAAGGGGGCTTATAAGAAAGAAGGGGGAAAGCTTTTTAGCAGGGCCTTGTAGCAACGGGACAAGGGGTAATGGTTTTAAACTAAAAGAAAAGTTTAGACTAGATACTAGGAAGAAATCTTTTGAGGGAGGGCAGTGAAACACTGGAACAGGTTACCCAGAGAGGTGGTAGAAGCCCCATCCCTGTAAACATTCAAGGTCAGGTTGGATGGGGGTCTGAGAAACCTGATCTGGTTGAAGATGTCCTTGCTCACTGCAGGGTGGGCTGGACTAGACGACCTTCACAGTCCCTTCCAGTCCAAACTATTCTATGTTTCTATGATTCTGCAAATACATGGTGAGGTAAAACTGTTCCCTTTGTGATCCTCGTGTAAATTATAACTGTTGCAGCTGACATCACGCAGAGCGTGAAATCATTTATCACACACTGTTACACCATGTAATAGAGGGACTTAAATGTAACTGGAAAGACTCCCATAAGGAAGGTTCCCTCGTCAAGCCCTAACAGCATCATAGCCAGCTGCTTCACAAATTATGTATTTATGACAACTGCATGTGATTTTAGAAAGATTAATTAGATAAGTGCCTCAAAGAAGGGAGGGCACACGGGAAGCATATTGAATAGTGTTAACATCACGAAGAATCAGCTGTGAAGAATCAGGTAAGAGCAGGAACGATATAGCTCGGAGCATATTAAAAAGATTACAGGGAAGGTCACGTTAAAACAACTCACAATTTTATTTTCCCATGGGACTGTATTCCCACACACACACACACACACCCCTCCCCCCCCTTCCTCCCCCGTCAATTACTCGTTAATTTTTCGCTTTTTTTGTCGCTTCGCATGCCTCCCGCGGGCTTCAACTCGCTTTTCTTCGGGGGTGGGGAATAAAAAAAATATCCACCCTGGAGGGAAAGGGCACAGCGACAGGCTCTGCGGGCGGAGCTCCCCCTCTACCCGCCCCCGCAGCCCGGACGGGACGGGCGGTGCCTGCTCCTCCCTCCCTCGGGCGCTCGTTTTCTGTTCCCCCTGGCGGGCGAGGTGACCCGGGGCAGAGCGAGGAGGAGGCAGCTATGTGGCGGCTGCTGGCGCTCCTGGTGAGTCGGTGGGTCGCCGGTGCCGTGCTGATGCGGGGGTGTGATGCGCGGATGCTTCGGAGCGGGGCGCGGGGGCACCCGAGCCCTAGGGGAGAAACCCTTCCCGCTTGCGGCTGGGAGCGGGTCTGCTCCCTTTTTTGGAAAGAAGGTAAAAAGCAGTTCACCGTTTCACAGCCCGAAAGCAAGCGGAGGTAGAAAAAACCCGATAAGGACGTTATCGCGGATGAGGGGTGGGGGGTGGGAATTTGAGATGCCAGGAGGAGCGGGAACGCGGTGAAGAGTTAATCCTGCTGTCGTCTCCATGTGTAGCACAGCAGTATCTGTACTAGCAAATTGTGTTGCCTTGTCTGAAGAACAGCGCCAGGAGGGAAAAAGGATCATAAAATATGATTGAATGGAGGTCTTTGTTGCCTTAGAGAAATGAGACCAAATTCTTAACAATCCAGACCACTCCAGGCTTCCTCCTTCCCTGCCCTCGCTGTTCTGTAGCTGTCATCCTTTAGACTTTCCATCCTATGAGATATTTTTTCAGGCTAAAAGCAAGGAATACCACATAAAGTGATGCCAAAATGCCTAGTTTGTTTGATTTGGACCAATTTTGTACAACGCTGTAGTCATTCCTAGATATCTTACAGGAAGTTGTCTTTCAAATATGCAGCGTTGTTCTTCGGCTCTTCACCTTTCCAAGCTGGCAAAATGCCTTGCGGAAGTTGAGCCGCCACCACTCAGACGAAGGTGAAGGTGTAGGCCAGGCCATGGAGCTGCCAAGGAGCTGGGCAGGGTTTGGTAATGGGTTCTTGTGCTGTTAGGCTGGTGGGTGCTGCAGACCAGGACCTTGCTCCCTGAGCTCGAGATCCCGCAGAATCAAATTTGTTAGGTTGCCTGATAACTTCAATGTAAACTTGTGGTTGACCACAAGTTAGCCAGACACAGTTATCCCTATTCTTTGCACCAAGCTGGGAGTTACAGTTAGGTTGGGAAATGTTTTCTCCTCATTTTGCCCAAAAAAGCATTGGGAAACCTTCAGAGTGCCACTTGTACAAAAGTTTTCACCGATTCCGTAATTCCTGAAGTCACTGTTATCCAGTTTGGTGGCCTTGCCGTGACTTAGGATGCTGCTGCTTTTGCATGAAGAAAAGAAGATAATTACTTTTCTCAGTCCTCATCATCCTCAGTCTCAGCCAAAACTGGGGCAGGATATGGTATATTAAGAGTGAACTCAGTTTGGTGCCCAAATGCCTTGTTGTTGGATAGAATATTAGAGCAAATAAAGCTACCTTAGTTGGTTGATGTCAGAGGAGAGAGAGAGACTCTGCTGAGTTTTGCCTTTTTTGTTTGTTTAGTCTTCTGGTTTGGGTTTTTTTTCCCCTAGTCGAAACAAAGCCATTTATGTGGTGGAAAGTATAATTGCTTGTTTGAGAGCATCGGATTACAGTAATTTCTATTTTATGACAAGCAAAAATGGCACTGATAACTTCAAAACCTTAAAAACTACTGAAAAACAAAATCGATCTAATAGCAGTGCCTTCCCAAAGTGTTTTCTACCTTAGAAGTATCAAGAACTGCAAGTTTTCCCTCTCCCTGTTGTTTTTTTTTTTTATCTGTCATCTGTCTTTATCTTTGCCTGTTGGCTGCATCCCTCTGTCTTCATTGTTGGGTAAATCATGGAGTTCATGGCAGCTATTCCCATATCCCTGCTTCCAAACTTTTTCCAGGGATGTCCAAGCATGCTGGAGAGTATTGCACCCTTAGGGTTGGGCTTCACTCGGCATTTGTCCAGGGCATGCACCCAGAGCCATGGACCTGCTGGGCAGGCACGGCTATCAAGGATTATTAGACTGGGAGGTTTCTTGATTATTTCTGAAAGAGGTGACCATCACGTCGTCAAGAGAGGAAATCTAAGAGCACTTACTATGTTTGAGTGAAAGAAGACGTGACAGGTATATTAATCTTACTACACGAGCAGACAAACTTATTTCTTTTCAAATTGTACTTCCTTGATGGTTGGACTGTCAGATTTTGACTGGGTATAATGAAATATAGTCCAGAATACATTAGATCACTATTGTAATGTCAGAGCCAGTAGCAATTACTTTTCAAAATTCAGAGAAAGAAGTTAAATTAAAAACAAAAATCCAATGCTTAGCTTTAGAATGAGCAAAGGTGAGCTAATTCAAAGCAGACTAGTTTCTATCACCGTGTTAAAACATGGTAAAAATATTTACAAGCATCTGTGCACTGATTCAACAACTTGTGAGACCTCATCTGAAGTATTGTGTCCAGTTCTGGAATATAAGAAGAGTATGGAGCTGCTGGAACGTGTCCAGAGGAGCACTGCAATGATGATATGAGGGCTGGAGCACCTCCCACGTGAGGACAGGCTGAGAGATTTAGGATTGTTTGGTCTGGAAAAGAAAAGGCTCCAAGGAGACCTTATAGCAACTTTCCAGTACCTGAAGGGAGCCTACAACAAAGCGGGGGAGGGACTTTTCACAAAGACTTGTAGTGACAGGACTACGGACAATGGCTATAAATTGGAGAGACATAAGTAAGGATATATTTCTTTACTATGAGAGTGGTGAGGCACTGGCACAGATTGCCCAGGGAAGCTGTGGATGCCCCATCCCCGGAGGTGTTCAAGGCCAGGTTGGATGGGCCCTCCAGCAGCCTGATCTAGTGGGAGGTGTCCCTACCCATGGAGGGGGGTTGGAATTAGATGGACTTTAAGGTCCCTCCCAACTCAAGTTATTCTGTGATTCTGTGAATATTATTGCAAAAAGGAAGGAAAGACCAGTGCTATGGTGAAATGTGAAAGCAGGTGAGAATTGTGTAAGATCTAGTATTTTATCCATCCTCTGTAACTACAGTGGTATATTATTTTGGATACCAGATGAGAATAAAGTGAATCTGACTATAAGAGACTAGAGGAAAGCAAAAAATGTGATCTAAAATCAGGAGATCCTTTTTTGTGATTCTTGAAGAGAGATTAAAGAACTGGAAACTGAGAAAATAAAGTACATAAGAAGCATGATAAATTTTAGATACACAAAGGGTAATTACAAAGGAAAAGGGAAAGGGGAAAGGCAAAGAGGGAAATTCAGTTTGAGATTAACATCTCAATATAGGTGTTTGAATTTCTGTTATGGTAAGCAGAAGATACAGTAGATTCTGACACCTATTTGATTGGATCAAATTGTGCTTTCAAAGCAACCTCCAGAGTGTATAAATCTGATCCCTCCTGGGTGTATCTGTGTTGGGAGATCCATCTAACGGCTATGTGGGTTTGGTCTGTGGGACCAGGAAGTAACAGACACAAAACATGGGTTGTGGAGTGTTGGGTTCTCAGCAGCAAAGAAGCTTCTCTACAAAGAAGCTTCTTTGGAGAAGAGGAGGCTGAGGGGAGTCCACATTGCTCTCTACAACTACCTGAAAGGAAATTGTGGAGAGGAGGGTGCTGGCCTTTACTCCCAAGTGACAGGGGACAGGATGAGAGGGAATGGGTTCGAGCTCCGCCAGAGGAGGTTTAGGCTGGACATTAGGAAAAATTTTTTCACAGGAAGGGTCATTGGGCACTGGAACGGGCTGCCCAGGGAGGTGGTTGATTCATCTTCCCTAGAGGTGTTTAAGAGACGGGTGGATTACATGCTAAGGGGCATGGTTTAGTGTTTGATAGGAATGGTTGGACTCGATAATCCAGTGGCTCTCTTCCAACCTGGTTATTCTGTGATTCTATGAAATTGTCTCGTATTGGGCTTACAAAGTCAACATACTCAGTGGAGTCCAGAGAGAAATAGCATATGTGGGCTGGCTTTGGGGCACATTAATGGCTGTCTGATGTCCTTGTCTATATTGGCTGTATTTGTGGTATTTATGCTTAGTGTAACGGAACTTTAGCCACTTAGCATTAATTTAGACATGTAAATTTGCGTCCCTTAGTCTGAAATGGAATCTCATCTGAACATCAATATGATCAACCTACAAAGAACTAAAAATTAGGACAATAAAATTAGTATAAAAATTAGCAGATTTTTCCATCTTTAAAGCTGGATAAATTAAGGCACCACCTTATGTTGATTGTTGAGTCTGTGGGACCTCCATCATTCACTTTTAAGAACAGATTAAACAGCTGTTGGGAAGCATTTAGTGTAGTTAATCTTGCTCCAGGGCCAGGAGATGGACTAGTAGATAACCTTGGATAGTCTCTTCAGACTACTTCTCTTAAGTGTGGAAGATCTCCACTTGCCTATTGTCTTCAACAGTAGATGTACTTGTTGGAGGTGTGAGATCCAAATCTCCTGATGTACATGAAAGACGACATTTCTTGGACTTACTGTTTCATAATGCAACATGCCTCTTGGCCTGATCAGTCTCCATCTTTAAATTATAAAAGTAAGGTGTGTGCTCAAAATTTGTCCTTTAGTCACTTTCTGACTATATAAGAACATGGATTTAGGCAAAAGCATCCTTGTACTCCCCATATATGGCTGTCACACCCTTCTTCCTCCTGCCCTTTCGCCTACTCCTGCTGCTTTCTTGTAGTGTTTCATTCCATTTCTATTACTTAAGGTCTCAGGTTTTCCACCTAATTTTCTTGAAACATCCAACTTCCTTCTGACAATGACTTCTCAGCTCTCTGTCATCAACAGATGTCATCAGTAGATATCGTTTTTTCTGCCAAGGCTATGATCCACACCAACTCACAGACCAGGCTCTCCTTCTCCTAGTACGCCATTTAATAGAAGGCAGCTCTAGGATATTAAAAAAGAATTCAGAATTCAGCACCTGTTAGGTGATGTTTCACTTTTCCTTAAAGAAAATGTCATTGAAAAGTGCTTTTCCCTTTTTTTAAAGTTTTTGGAGCCTTTAAAAATTTTCTGTAAAAAGGCAGGATCCCTTTATATATTTGTTCCACGTGTATTTATGCATCTTATAAATAAAATTGCAACTCTTAAAGACTTTCTGTAGGTATCTTAGAAGTCCCTTGTGAGATATTCTGTGAACTATAGATTGCCAAAAACAAGAGCAAAAGCATTTTTTACTGTTTTACTAATAAACCAGAATGTTTTGAGTCTGCTTTGCCTACTAAGCAAACAAACTGATTTTTACTTTTAGTTATCATTATTAAAGACTTTCTGATTATAATGACTGATGGGATTTTCTCCACTTCCACAGTATGCCTCTCAGAGGAAGACCTCCTTATTCTTGAACTTCAGGTGCTTTTGTTTGCACAGCAGTTTTCAGGTTTCCAATACAAGGAAACTTCTCATCTTGTGCCTTTTGTGTCCTTTCACTATTGAGACAGAAACACCCTTTCAGCTTACCAATAAAAAGAAATAAGGATGTTCACAATGATATCTTGACAACTACTCATCTTCCAAGAGTCACAACTTCTATTGGAAAACTTTGATTAAGAACTAAATCTCTCCTATCACTGTTGCTGGTACGATCTCATTAATCATAAAGATCCGTACAACTAAAAATTAATAATATTCATGAAAACAACTAAGGTGTAAGATCTTGTAGCCCTCACTATGCATATCCATTAGGGAACTTAATCCTTGCTCATTTTTGTCTTCAGGATACATATAAGTGGGAATTTGAAAAGCAGTTTTGTTGTGCAAGTCCAAACAGCAGTCTGCTGTATTGCTCAACACTGTCCACAGCATTGCTGTATTGTGTGGGAAAGAGATCATATCTTTTTTTTTTTTTTCAAAACACTGTTGTTCATACAGCAATCAGAGCTGAGTCAGATGGAGGAATGGGGAGAGCCCAATCAACAATATAGAAACCAGTCAAAGTGAATGTAAAGAAATACTCCCTGACTTATTTGAGCAGGAAATCACCTTTCCTGTGCCTGCTTTGCCTCTAGTCATTAATGTTACAAATTTAAAAAATCACCTAAAATGAAAAATGTAGGTAAATGTAATAGTGAGAACAATAGAAGTATTCTCTTCTTTGCCTATACAAAGGTTAATAGTCCGTTTGTTGGTTTCACATGTTTTAATAACCTTTTTTGTTGTTGTTTCCCAGTGCCTACGGTTTTGCAGTGTTTGAGGTTATTTTGGTACTTGCAGAATCTTTGCTGTGTGCAAAGCGGACATAAGCACATTGTCTCTGGTAACTTTGCTCACAGCTCCAGCTCCTTCCGTCTAGCATGGTGTTTAAGGACATGCATAGCTGTCCTGGGCTGTCCTGGTGCATGAAGAGATGGGCAGTCCCAATACTGGATGTTGGCATGCAAGGTTTTGTCAGAACAAGCGTGGTTTACTCGCTAGCAAGCACGCGTGTCTGCCTTGTTTCAAGTTAGGGACATACATATGCCATTTATTCTCCCAGCAAGGTGCTGAGTAGAGAGCTGCTTCTGTTGCTTGCATTTCAGTAGATGCTTTGATTACTCCTTGCTTTTAAATCTTACCTAACCTGTGTTGTTCTCTTATGTGGCTAGTAATCCTCCAAAGCCTGTATAGTCCATGATTTGCCCAGGAGAGGGTGTTGCTGACAACCCATATTTACTTCAATCAATGGCAAATTCCTATCTTTTCAGAATATTGGAACGTTATTCAGCATTGAAAAATGGTTTAAAAGTGACTATTATTTATGCTTTTTTTTTTAATTGCTTATTATCTTGTTCCTGCTGGGACAAAAGTGCAAAACTTTATAATTATATAATTACAGTGTATGTTTTTAATATGAGTGGTTATGGGTATTTTTTTCAGAAGCTGTTATGGATAAATAGTAAATATTAATAGAGATAAGATGTTCTCTTCCTTATGATTTTCCTGTTCTTATGAGGTAGGTTGTGTCAGTTAAGTTTCAATACTGTTGAAGTGGCATAGAATTAATAATGATTATCATAACTTCTATTGCAGATCTGTCTGGATTATGGAAATGGACTCTATGTGGAGGTATGAAATAATGGAAAACTTTTCTTTATCCATATCTGAAGGAGTGTTATCTGAGCAAAGAGCAAATGTCAGAGGCATGCTTTACTTCAGTTGACTTTTACTTCATCTTGATTTTTTCTATTTCTGAAGCATGAAAGCTGTGTAATAAATAATGAAATTAATGCCAAAATGTAAACAAAGAGATTTCTACATCTATCAAATGGAGTGGTGTTCAACTTTGAGAAACTTCCCCTGAAATACTAAATTTTAGTTATTTTTTTAACTCTAGAAATTAAATCAACTATTTTTTTATGGAAGATTTCAATTGTGGAAACATTTCTGGTTGTTAATCTGGAAGATGGCAGGCACAATAGGGACTAAGCTGGCCAGAAGGACAATGGGTGTAATGCAGAGTGAGAATAAGGGGTGGTTGAGCAAGGATAGCAGAGGCAGTGGCTGGGTTGAATAGGGGCCTGCTGTTTCATGTATTCTGTTTCAGAGAGAAGGTCAGGTGCAAGGCAGTATTGATGGGATACTTAGCACGGTAATAATGCAAAAATGGTGGTTTAAACAGCCGTAGAGACAAACCTCTTCCCACATCTGATGGGCAAGCATTTAAATCTTCCAGAACATGCATTTGCACCAACCGCTAGTCATGTGAATTTGCATGTGTATTTAAAGCCTGTCTTACCTAATTCTGTCATCATGAAAAGACTAGTATAGTTTTCCTCTACAAACAGCTTGAGGAACATGTAGCACTTAGATTCTGGCATGGAAGGCTAATATCGCTCCATGATTTTCAAGCTACTAGGTATCAAAAGAGTAAAAACTATTCAGAGGTCTAGTCTACAGCAGCAATAAAGTATTCAGCTGAAATGGCTAAATGGAATGCTGACATTTAACCTTGTTTTTTCACAGGTTTATAATCGAAATGTCAAGACTGGCATGTTGTTGCACCCCAACAGCCTAGTCAGACAGAAACGAGAATGGATAGTCCCTCCGGCTTTCATACGAGAAGAGGAGGACAATTCCCATAAGAATCCAATTGCTAGAGTAAGCCCAGAAAAGAGAGAAATACAGAATATACATAAAAATACAAATGTAGAATAAGTATATGGCTGCCCTAAATACATGCACAAATTTCTTGACTTCTGAAAGATTATTGAATGTCCATTGGATATTGGCACATTTCCTTCGGTTTCTTTCCTTCAATAGATGAGTTTCTCTTGCTGCCTGGTTTGGCTTAGTCTCTCATCTTTTCTCAGCCACCAGTTTTAATAAAATTTTGGGGAATGAAGTATCTTGGAGTTTCTTCGCTTCACCATCCCTACTTAGCTGTGGTTAAACTTGATGACTGTGTCCCAAAGCTACTGGCAATGATCGTGCAAAAGATGTACATGGAACATGATTATGTATACCTAATATTTTAGGAAACAGAGTTAAAAACAACTGAGGCATTATCCTTGATTCAAGAGTGATATGCATTTGGTTCAGCACCAGCGCTGAAACCTTAATTCACGCCACTGGTGACTTCAGCATGTAAAGTAACTACTGATGGTAGCAGGTTGTTACCCTTTGCTTGTGCTTTCTCTTGATGGTGATGCTGGCACAATGCACATACACTTTTCCAAGTGTTTCAACTATTTGCTGACAACAAAGGAAAGGTATATTCTCTAGTCTATACACACTTTTCTACCTGTTCCTCTCCAGATTTGACTTTTCTTCCACCCTATCACTTCCTTAGTCCTGGTCACACTCACTAGCTTAGGTCTAATCTCCCTTCAGAAGTTGTCATATTTTATTTCTAGGCTTTGTTCAAGTAACTTCACTCTCCCCTGCAGAACTAATCATTCTGGACTCAGGGTTGGGTTTTTTCCGCTTGTTTTTTTTCCTACATTTTATCTGCCACCATCCATTTGATCAGCCAATTTGCTCTTTCTTCTCTTAGTCCAGCTTTTCACCTTATGGTGGTTTTCCAGCCTTTCCTTTTATTTGTATGCTATCCCACTCTCTATGTCCAAGCAGTCACAATTTTCTTCTCCCACAGACCTCTCGACTTCATGGTGGAGTTCCTCAAACAGAACATGTAAATCTCCTTGGATTCATCTCAACATTCCCCCAGTCAAAGTAGTACAGGAAAATATAGCTGATATTTTATTTTGTTTCTTCATTGCAAAAGCAGAAAAAAATATTATCTTTGCATTTTTAAATATGGTTTATTTTACTGAATGTTATTTACTCTATTACATTCCTGCTAGATACATTCTGATCTTGAAGATACAGGGATAGTGGTGACTTATACTATATCTGGTCAAGGAGTAACAGAACCCCCTTATGGATTATTTGTTATCAATGGAAAGACTGGATACCTGAACATAACAGGACGGGTTGACAGAGAGAAGACTCCAGTGCTGCTTGTAAGTTCAATAATAACTTCTTCCTTATAGGTGGACACCTATAGATTTTTTTATTTGCTTTGTTCAAGTGTATTTGCTTAATGTAGTTTAATTTGGTTTGTATACTTGTGTGTATATGCATACTAATACTTTAAAGTGGATTATATATGCTTTTGTTATATATATAGTATATATATCTATATGTTTCTATTTTGTCTATGTAATTATGTATTTTACAGTGACTTGTATCTACTTACTGTTTCTGTCTGTATTATTTCAGGTCAGAGGTCATGCACTTGATAAGACTGGAGCAAAACTGGAAGAGCCAATAGATCTCTCAATTAAAGTTGTGGATATAAATGACAACTTTCCAGTGTTCTCTCATGAGGTTTTTGTTGGATCTGTTGAAGAACTAAGTGAAACAGGTAACATTTTGGGGTTTTTTTCCCCCATTTCTCTTTCCCACACACATGCAAGGGCACAAGTGAACGTACTCTTTGCAGCAGTGTATCTGAAGTAACAAGGATGCATTCTCTTGCTTGCATAGGCTGGTTATTCATATAGGAATCCGAGTTTTTATTTGGCACTAAACTGTGATCATAGGAAAGTATCCACATAAAGGTAACAAAGAACACTTCCTCTTATGGCATCTTTGATTTGATGTCAAAGCTACCACAAATCCAGGGACCTGAGTCTTTCATCAGAAGTTGTACAGGAAATGCAGTCTATCTTCTTGCCTATTAATCCCAGACTATTTGAGAGAGATTCCACTCTGCCATGCTCATAAAAAGGCCAGCTTTACCTGTGGGCTGGAGAGGTACCTAACTATTGCAAATATATTGCTGTGACCTAATCTTCTAAGAACAAGGTAGTAGCAAGTTTTACTGTTGATGTCAGTAAACAATGACAGCAACAGATTAAAATACCAGAAGATAAGAAAATCTGGAGTAAAAAAACGCAATAAATACCTGACATTGTGTCCCTCTCAGTGTCATGATAATCTGAAGAAACGAATTATTGACCATCCGCTTTGGTGAGGCATTGAGTTTCCTCAGCTCTCTTTCAAGTCAGTAGCAGCCATACGGTAACTGCTTCTTTGCTCAAGTTCAGACTCAGGCACTGGGCACCAAGATACACCCTTTCCCAGAGGAAAAAATCCCTTGCAATGAGCTCTGAGGGGGTTGCACCAGGACAACAAACATGTATTTTGAGTGAAGCTGTTGGAGAGCATCAATACAGAGCAGTTATTTTAGTAATGCTCAGGTAGAGGAGTTAATAGTGTTCCCTTTAGAATAATATATGACAGAAATGCAGCTTGTTCCAACACTTTTTCTTTCTTCTCTGTGTGATACCTCCAGTTTTCTTTCAGTTTTTTTTAGAGAATTTGAGTTGTGCTAGACATCTGGTGCATTGAATTCTATGAGTCACAGATGTGTGGATACAGTGTTCTTTTTTGCTAGATGATATACTATTAATATGTACTATTTGGATTTTAGGGACACCTCTATTAATTAAATAAAGGCAAGATCATCAGAAAATTGTGCAGTGCATCTGACAACAATCTGTTAATATGAGACAGTACAGTAAAAATACTTGGCAATGCATGGCATTGTAAACAGACTAAATTTTGTTTGCTTTTTTGCAGGTACAATTGTAATGAGGATAAACGCAACAGATGCAGATGAGCCAAATAACCTAAATTCCAAAATTGCTTTCAGGATCCTTTCCCAAAGCCCTAGTGCTGCATTCAGTATGGATAAGAATACTGGCGAGGTTCGAGTAGCAAAAATAAACCTTGACAGAGAGGTAAAAAAACACCCTTCCATTTTTGATCTGTTAACATCAGTCTTCTGGTGCCCATTGTGTCACCTTCAGCTCTGTCTGCCAGGCTGGAGAGCTGGCTCTCTTACCTTGCTTTACCTCCCTTAGGATTAAAGCCTTGTCTGGCTGCTGTATGTTTTTCAAGACCAGATCAAGGTTGTGTTCCCTCTGTCACCTCTCCAGTACAGCACTAGTCTGGTGGCTGTTGATTTCTGTTGCTCCCATACAGCCAGGGCAGAAGCAAGGGATCATTTCTCTGTGCTGGAGACAATACGGCGAAGACAACTCAGATCACCATCTGCAAAGCTGCCAACTCCATCTAAATTCTTGTAGCCTGCTATGCAAATTACAGTGCAAAGAGTTAGGATGGGTGCTGCTGTGGAACAGCTTTGAAAGCCATGTATTACTAGCAACTTTACCTGCTCTTGCATGAATTTTCGTTGGCCAGCAGATGGTGATCTGGATTTTAGCTCTGCAGCTGAGGGCAACATCTCTGCTTCTAGCTCTGTCCTGATGTGCAGGTAGCACTGGCCTTGTCCCTGTCTGTGGCCATGGAAATTTTTTACATTTGCCATATAACTGCAGTCGTAACTCTTCATTGGGGAGATGCAAAAGTCCTAAATCCTTTTCAGAGCCTCAGTTCTACTCCAGCAGAGCCCATCAAGGTAGTTGTGTGTGAGATTTACTAATACTTAGGGAAGAACTGTAATTGGCCACAAGAGAGATTACCAAAATTTAAGAGACAGTATAGTGAAGGAAAAATTTTTAGCCTTGTTTAAACACTTTTTCTTATTGTGGCAGACACAAAGTAGCTATTCTTTGGTGGTGGAAGCAAAAGACCGTGGTGGTGAAGTAGGTGGGAATGCTGCAACGTGTGCTTTAGAAATCAAGATTTTGGATGTCAATGACAATCTGCCTGTAGTTGAAAGTCATACAGTAAGTATATTTATCACAATATTTGGTATGTTCCTACATCTGCCAGTATCCCATTGCTTAATATGAGTTGTACAAACTTTCTTGCACTGATGAAATGAGGTAAATTATGACATCTTTTTAAAAAGGGTCTTTTTCAATTGCAGTTTGAAGGAAGCATTGAAGAAAACAGAGCAAATGTGGAAATCATGCGAATAAAAGTATTTGACAAAGACGAAGAGTTTTCTGATAACTGGCTGGCAAACTTTTCATTTGTTTCTGGTAATGAAGGCGGCTTTTTTCGTATAGTAACAGATGCCCAGACAAATGAAGGAATTTTGACTGTTGTGAAGGTTAGTATATTCTTTAGAGAGTCTTTTTTAAATATTAGAATAATTTATTCCTTTTAAGTTAGCATATAAATTACTTATATTCAGTTAGTATGTAAACTGTTAATTTACATGATGGACATTCTTCTCTTGGTATATTCTTTGGTGGTGTATTCAATAATTCCAAGCAAAATGATTTTGTCCAGCTTTATCATTTACTTTCTGGGTGATCTCAAATCTATCTAGTGGGGCAGAAGTCCTCAGATTTTCCTCATTGTTGGGCAACAGTGGTAACATATATGCTTCTCTTCCTTATCTGAAAACCTGATAATTGCATAAACTTGATAGGAATTGTTAAGTAAATGAATTGGGTTTAAAATTTTAAAAATTGGAAAAGCCAAGTAATATTGAACACTGACTCACTGAAATTAAAGACAGAATATATGGGTAGGTCTCATAATACATACCTTAAATTAATTTAAATTCAGTATTATAAAGACATACTTATGATGCCATTGATTAAAAATAAGAATAATCTTCCTCATATGCCCTTAAAGAGCTCTGAAGTATTATGTATTGAGAGTTCTTCTTTGATTTGTTATTTAAATAGCATTATTTAAATAGTAAGTGAATGAATGTTGTCAAGTATCGGATTATGACAAATTCTGAATAATTCTTTTACTTGCTCTAGGAACTGGATTATGAAAAAATGCAAAGCCTAAACTTGGGCGTCGTTGTAACAAACAAAGCAGAGTTCCACAAGTCAATTAAACACACTTATAAAGCACAAACAATTCCAATCAAAATTAATGTGATTAATGTGCGGGAAGGTCCTGTGTTCCCCGGTGGCCCTAAAATTATTGAAGCAAGTGAGAAACTGCGGATAGGACAGGTTATTGGACAGTATCAAGCCTATGATGAAGACACTGGAAGAACAGCTGAGCGCATTATGTAAGAATCTTTTTACAACCATCATAACTGAGTAGTCAGCAATCAGATATTACTGTAAAAATATGTGGTTTGAAGTGAAATAATTTCAGAGGCAATTGTCTTCTACCACGCATAATTCACACCTAGAACAACATCATTATCATCATCATCAATATTTTGTAGAAAATAGCTGATATGAAAATCTTAGTTGTTTTGTATACAGTGAGACATGAGCGTTTGTGCTGAAGTTATCTGTGCTTGCATGCTGTTTTGTCATGCCTGTCTACTTTTGTAAGTAGATTTACTCATCAACTTTGTCATCTGCAGAATGTTAAGAAGAAATATGCAGAAGTATCTAGTAGTTGGACAGAAAGGGTGTAAAGTAGAGAAGTTTGCATGTGTGTTTAGATTTTGAATTGCAGCTCTTCAGATGAAATGTTGTTGAATCACCAGACCAGAAGAGATGTATACCCAAAGGTGGACTCCCCTCCCTCATGCTTGTAATATAGTCTCTCCTGGGTGGCTGCCACTCAGCTTTTGGTGAAAGCAGGGATGGAGAGGAAGAGGATGATGACCAACAGCACAGCTCCCTCTCCTGCTCTCCGAGTCTACTTTTTATAATGCCTCCATACATAAATCCTGGCTGTAGAGGGAAAAAGTGGGTTTTAGCATTCAGGATAGGTTTGTAATCTTAGCTTTAGCATTGAAAGCAATTCCAGTGTCAGGAGCCTCAGACCTTAGGTCTAGAGTTTTGGTCTCGGCTTTAAACAAAGAGTAAACATACTGTGAAGCTGCTTTCCACTGATGGTTGTTCTGCTCATTATAAATATGTGTACATTTATATTACATTTTAATCAGATACATGAAAGCAAACGATACAGCAAACTGGATCACAATAGACCCAGTCACAGGTGAAATCCGACTTGCCAAAAACCTTGATTACGAATCGCCTTATGTAGTAAATGGTACCTACATTCTCAACATGTTGGGTGTAACTACTGGTAAGTTGAAAGGGTTTTGTTTTCACAGTAACTGGTTTGTTTGGGGTTTAGTTTTCATTTTAACAACTATAGTTGGTTTAACCTCCTTGTCTTTAACTCCCTAAAAGTTAGGCACCTAGTGTAGTTTCCCATAAGCTGTCTTTGGAGGAGAGACACTGGCAACTCATTGAAATAGAGTGAACCTTGGAATGGATTACCCAGGTGCCCATTCCTCTTCTTTCATTAGATAGAGATGAACTTTTACAAACAACTTTGCAAAGGCTAAATCTGCTAGGAACATCCCTTGTCAAAGTAGAAATTGCCACTATCTCAGTAAGCTAATTGGCAGACTTCAGAGTCCTAAGCTTTCTCCTTTTATAATCTGCATGTTTCCGTGTAACCATACACAGGAAATAGATATTTATTTATTTATTTTAGTTAAAATAGTAAAACAGTTTGCCTTCAGAAGGACTTTGTCAATATGTTTGTTAACATTAGGAATGAAATACTGCTCCTGTAAGCTCCAGGGAGAGCTCTTGCAACTTACTGCGGCACTGTTTGTGTCTTGGAAATATAACGGGGTTTTATTTTAAGATTAAATTTTTTGCACTTTTCAATTCAAATTTTTGTGTTTTAAAATCTTAGATTCTCCAAAGAAAACTGCCACCGGCACGGTCATTATTCAGGTTAGAGACGAGAATGATAACTGCCCAGTTATTGTGAACCCTGTGCAGACTGTGTGTTCAGATGCAAAATTAGTTGATGTTACAGCAAATGATTTGGATGGTTACCCAAACAGTGATCCCTTCAGTTTTACTGTCATTGATGAACCAGAAGGGACAGCAGAAAAATGGATAATTGCATCTAGAAATGGTAAGAAAATGGGGTTTTTTATTACTTTACATTCTTTGAAATCCTACTGTTGTAATTTTTTAATTCTAGTCAAGTTGAGCGTGTGGCTGATGTAGACAAAATAAACCCATATATATGGAATCAGGCATGAAGACAAATCACTCATTCTCCCTTCTCTCTAATGGTTCAAAAAGCACAGTCATGTCTTCTGGGTTTTGTGGTGTTCCCTCAGTTGGACTTTCTTTGCCTTGCTTGATGATCCATATGT
This sequence comes from Piaya cayana, assembly GCA_013389865.1. Lineage (NCBI taxonomy): Eukaryota > Metazoa > Chordata > Aves > Cuculiformes > Coccyzidae > Piaya > Piaya cayana. The sequence continues at coordinate 167,165 of WAAB01008995.1, read as the reverse complement.
GTGACCAGGATTTCATGGGTAATGCTGACATCAAGTCATTCTCATCTTCCCACAAAAGGCATGTAGGGATGGAGGACTGTTTTTTATTAAAACTGAGCTTGGAAATATGGTTGTGCTACTGGCTGCAGTTAATACACAAATCTGTCTGCACAGTGAGCCTTGAAGAAAGTACATACAATGTAACCTGTAAGATTGTTCAGCACAGTAGTAGGAACAAAAATAGATCATAAATAAATAATTTTAATGAGTACCTCAAAATGAGATGAGAATTTTTCGTCTTACATTTCCATTCATATAAGTCTGGGAAATGCTTGAAGGAAAAGCTTCGGATGGATTGAAGGCACAAAACCCCACTTTTTTCTTCTCAGACTTGTTATTCTGTCCACTGTAATCCTACAGAGTTATCCTTATGACCAGATTTAGGACCAGGAAGGAAGCTTTGTAGTTTTTCTTACCACATTTGCAGCCATACTGGCTGGAATTGTAGGGAACACAGCTTTTCCAAATAGGATGTTGCTCCCTAGCTGGGAACGTCATCTAGGCTTCTCTTGCCTAGTTGTGTCTTTGTTGTGACAGGAATGCAGGAGCAGGTGATATGTTGGCTCCCTAGACACTATCTTTGCCCAACAACAGATTAACTGCCTAAAGAGGGAAACTTGTTTTGTGAATTGGGCCTTTAGCCATCTAAATGGCATGAAGGTTAACTTTATGTAGGTGGTTGGGCTGTTTTCCATTGTAAGTTTATGGTGATGTGAAACTCTTCACAATTTCCTGAGACTGCAAGTGAACACGGGTGATTTGTTACCAGCATGGATGACTTGATTAACGTAAGTGCACATACACTGTAGCAGCTGCTAATAAAACTTAATTCCATTGCATTGACTAGTCCTAATTGTAGAGGGCTTGTTGGGAGGCTGTGAGGGTTTTATTTCCCTTGGCTTACAGGAGCCAGCATCCTTTCCACTGATTTCTTATTTGCCTTCTTCTTTAACCTCTCCCTTCTGCCTCAGGTACAAGCATACAGCTGGCACCACAAAACTTGAAGCCAGGCAGAACTAAAGTTCCCATTCTAATAAAGGATTACCAAGGGTTCAGCTGTGCTCAAGCACAGTCTCTGCAACTAACAGTTTGTAAGTGTACGGATGACGGAGTATGCAAAGAGAAATATATTGGCACTAAGTCAGTGGGTCTGGGACCAGCAGCAATCGCACTAATCATCTTGGCATTTTTACTTTTGCTGCGTAAGTAATTGTTTCATATTATCTCAGAAGCACTATAAACATGATCTGCAAGGCATCAGAAAAAAAACCAGTTTGGCTCCCAGGTTTTATCATCTTGATATATTCTGTGTAAATTCCTAGTCTGTGTGAAGTCATGGCAAATCCCCAACTGATTTTGGTAACATCAACATTTCACCCGCAAAGGATTTCAAACTGTGCATTTTAAAATTAATATGTACCGCTTTAATATTTGTTTATGGTGCTGTAAATAACAGGTTGGGAAGCAGCATGGAATCCTTTTGGTGTTTCCCACACCTTCTGATGTGAAGCCTAGCTCTTCCCACTCAAACCACAGCACTCTCTACACTCTCTTCTGCCTCACTGCAGACCAAGGTCTGATCCCTCGCTCTGAGCAGCATACATTGTTTTTTTTGGTAAGACAAAATAGAAACTCATATGTAAGAGAAGAGAGCTTGTCAGGGCCATGTGGCCATGTGTACTAGTGTCATATTTAAAATGGCAATAGTTTATCACTTGTAGCAGTCTGGCTGTGACAACAGAAATTTCATGCCACGTGAATATGCTCTGCTCCTCAGATTGGATTGTTTTGAATTCCCCAGGCAATGCTCTATACGTGTTAAAAGAGTGGTGAGCTGGAATTTACATGATGCCATGTTGTTGTCTAGTAGTAAATGAACAGGAGGAGCTAGAAATGCTGAGGTTGTACAGTGATATTTAGGGCTTGGTCTTGGTATGTAAGATTTTTGATAGAAGTATAGCTATATACGCACCTGGTCATTGGCAAGATTGAGGCCCAGATGGCTTAATTGTCAATTTACTCTCTAGGAAACCATCCTGGACTGTGTTTCTAGGAAATAGCCTTGAATATTTGGCAACATGTCTTCACTCTTTTATCAGCCCTCATATTGATCACTAGTTCACTCAACAGATGTTTTGGTACGAGAGCTGACCAAACTTTAGTACTGACTACTAGCAAGCTTTGACACTAATCATCACGTAGTTAATGAGAAACTTCTGTCTCCTCACAGTTATTCCACTGTTACTGCTACTGTGTCCCTGTGGCTCAGGAGGAAAGGGATTTGCTGCAATACCGGACTACAGTGAAGCGATGTTGCGTCAGTGGAACAGTGAAGGGGCAGCTCCTGAGGAGAAGGCACGTATCTCTTAATAGCAGTTCTCTTTGATGTCTGTCCAGGCATTCAGTTTGGCACTTGTCTATTCCACATAAGGGACTGATGTTTCCAAGGTGCACAGCAGATTTTAACTGCTCATGAACATTAATTAAATTTAACCCCTTGAGGCTCAGTGAAGGATGTATGGAAGATGAATTCCACCAGCAGCTCTAGAAACACCGGCCATGGTGTTTAAACTCCAAAGTAAAGGGGAAGCGAGTAAGCAATTTTTGATGGTATCTAAGCAGGAGATAGGAGTGTGGGAAAAGCATTGGTGCTGTAAAGAGTGAAACATTTGCATTTTAAGGCCTGGAATGTTCTATGCCTGTTTGGGAGAATGGTAAAGCAGTGAAAGAATGGGTTATAAACCTTAGTTTCTAGTTTAGTTTCGGGTTTATTTTAAGTGATTTCCCTTTGTATTTGCCTTCTTAAACAGAGTAAATTCTTTAAAAAAAAAAAAAAAAGGAGAGGTAGCAGAAAAAAAGTGCAGATCTGCAGAGGGAACAGTGAATGCCAAGAGAAGTTTGCCCTTGTCATAATACAACCCCCAGTTTTCAAAAAAAGAAAAAAAAGGTCATGATATGGGCATACCTTTGCACAATTAGAAAGCAGCTGAAGTAAGATTGAAGACTTCGATTTAGGGCCAATGCTTACAACAAATTCTTGATAAAACACAATTACAGGGTAGCCAAACTGCTAGAAAAGAATAGGCTAGGCAGCATCATCAAGCCAGCAGGCAGTGCACACTCCCCAACTTTGCGTCTGGGGAAAGCTGGGCAGAGTCTGTCTTGGAACAGCTGGCCTCTGGAGTTTTGCAAGCATGTCTTTGGGGAAGCTTTTTCCCTTCTTTCACTCCTAACCCTTTGAGTTTCAAGAAAACAATGATCTATAGAAACACTTCCGTGATCCTCCTTGGGAACACAGTTAGGGAAGCTACACCCTGTTTCAGGATGCGCTTTACTCTGCAGCAACATGTACAAATGCGAATTCGAACAAGTCATAAAACAGCACCCTCCGAGGTCCCACCCAACCCAGCTGCTGGTTTGGTGAGTTCCATGTGCTTGACAGCGCATCTTTCATGTCACTTCCTAATTTGTGTTATTTATGTAGCCAGTGCTAAGCCTCATCCCACCCACTGGACTGGGGAGCTCAGGAGGAGCAACCAGCGGAGCAGTAACAGCAGCAGCAGCAGCAGCAGGAATGAATGGAGTGGAAACTGCAGCAGGAGGAGGCAGCTCTGCCTCTCATGTAAGAGAGTACCACAACACTGTCAACAGGGAAAGATGGGAAGAACAAAGAAATCTCCTTTCTGGTGCTGAATATGGAGCCATGGCAGTTGGAGGGGCTGAAGGCATGGCAGGTGCAGAAGGCAAGACAGTGGCTGCAGGAAGAGTCACAGTGGGAGCAGCAGGAGCCATGAATGAAGAATTTTTAAGAGACTACTTCAATGACGTAAGCATATGACCCACAAGTAACAGTATTTTCATATTTACACTTAGCATCATGAAGAGCTGTTCATGTTATTATGAACATAGATGAGTAGACAGGTGTATGTAAACACTCCTGATAAAATGGCCATTGTTGTATGCATGTGGAGTTTGCGTTAGGTATTTTTGGGTTAGGCTCACATGGGGGACTTACCACATGACAATGCACAGTCCTGTAGCACTGGATTCTTACAAGGTCCTCCACAATGAAACCCTTCTCAAGGGAGGTCATTGAGGATGAGATCTAGAATATTCAGCAATGACCAAGGAAGCCTTTGCTCAGGAAGAAGCCATGAGAAAGACTATGTAATATAAATCTCATGGACTTAAGCCCATTGAAGGGAGGTGCCCATGACTCATCATGAGTCACAGCTGCAAACTTTATAATGGAGCAAGTTTTTGAAAGATAAGCCATAGAGGTCTAAGGTAGAGGATCGGTCTGCATTTTCAAAGTAGCTGATGAATTAGGCAGTGCTGGACTTATCTCTTTGCTGGATAGCCTGGGTAAAGGGACATTCATCAGAAGTGAATGAATCAGAAGTAAAGAATCAGAAGCACATGATGCAATCTGCTTTCTGACAGGTTTTTTTTTGGGGGGGTGATCTAACCATTGACCAATAGACTCTTCCTCCTCCCTGCAGATATTCCTCTTTGTGTAATGTGCATCACACAGTCCTTAGGCTGGTGAGCTCCTTATAGTGGAGGTATCACTTCTGTATTCCAGGGAGTGTGTGGACTGACCATCACCTATACAAACATCTTCACACCCTGCAGATGACTGATGATGGGGCTCTGTAGGGGAGTGGCTATGCAGCTTTGAATTGCTACCTCAGGCCAGTGAAGGGTTTGAGCTTAATGCATTTGTATGTCTCCTGAATGTTCTAGCTACTTGTCTTCTGAGTGAACAGAGCAGCAGTGGCAATTCTGCTTTCCTTCTGCCCTTTGCACTTCCTAATATTAAAGACATACTTTAGGCATTGCAGGCTGCTGAAGTCTTGCAGGATGGCTTTGTAAAGATCATACTAGAGTAGCTTTTACAACTTCTGGGAGGGTAAAATATCTCATTATAAGAAAGAAAAATTAAAAAAAAAAAAAAACCCAGACAAGTTACCAATCCCAATAGTTTCAGATGTGTGGTGATTTTTGTAGAAGCATCTCAGGTTATGTGCCTACTTCCAGGGTCAAGTGTAGCTAAACACACAGTCAATTTGGGTCAGGATATATACCACATTACACAGATGTCTGGGACAATATACACTCAACAACTTCAACATGGCAGAAAAGTGATTCTGAGCAGAAGCCAGCAAACGTATGAGGTAAAGCTGGTTCAGCAAGCCCAGAAGACTTGGCTGTCTTCATTCCTGGAACTGGAGCTGGTGCAAGCACATACACAGGTAGCAACTCCATTGCAGATTTTGCTTTCAGATGGAGTTGATCCACTTGAGACCTTCTTGTTGCAAAGTGGCCTGAATAGAGCCTAAAACTTTGTGTGCTGGATCATGCTCCAGTACTTAGCAAGAAATTTAACTTTGTGATTTCTTTGCTGTTGAGCTCCTTGGATGTCATCCTACAGGCTGTGCTTGTGAAAAGGGGCACGGCAGGTGATGACATGTCAGCATGTACTTATTAAATTTGTGTTTAAATGTTGAGATACTCTCCAGCATCGTTTTAGCGGTCTCCCACAAACACCTACTGGAAATTCATTCACTGAAACAAAATAAAAAGCAATCTCTTCGTGAAGATGCAGTGGAGTCACAAATAGCTGATAGGAATACTAGCAGATAGTTATAGTACCCAAGGTTTTTGCTTTAATCCCAGAGTGCACTTCTTTTTCTCATCAAGTATACTGCCAAGTTCAGGATAGCTTCAAAAAAGCACTTTTACGTATTGCCCTTGGTTCATTGGTGATTTCTGTGAGTTCAGTTATATTTTCTTATATTAACCTCTTTTGACCAAACAACTCTGATTTTCAAATTTATTATGTCTAGAACTGCCATTAATTAACTTCTGCTTGCTTTTGTTTTCTGTCTGTAGAAAGCTGTCTCTTTTGCGGATGAAGATGAAGCCCAAGCTGCAAATGACTGTCTCCTGGTTTATTCCCGGGCGGAGTCAGGCTCCCCTCATGGCTCTGTTGGTTGCTGCAGCTTTATTGAGGGTGATCTTGACGACCATTTCCTTGATGATTTAGGAGACAAATTTAAGACTCTAGCAGAAATCTGCATAGGTAGACACATCAACATGAAAGATGGAAGCTCCAGGAATGAATCAGGTTTGAGTCTTAATGACACAAATTCGCAGTTCTTAGATCAGCAAAATGCTTCCAGCTCTGAACAAGCCTTTGTCTCAGGCAGCCACTACCAGCATGCCTCACCAGTGCACATGGGCGGTGGCACAGGAGGAGACATCATGTCCAAGGAGGTGATCACAGAAACCACCTTTGCACCCCACTCTGGGCACCATGATGCCCAAACTCTTCCCATGACCCACACAGAGACCAATTTCACCATGACAGAAACATCATATTCTGCAGGGTCGCCTGCCCAATCAGCCACTGTCTTTCTAGACCCCCATTTTAAGGAGAACGTAGTGGTGACAGAGAGGGTGCTGGCACCCATGTCAAGCTTGCAGGGTATGGTGGAAGTCCCTGACTTACCACATGGAAGTAATGTAGTTGTTACAGAGAGGATCATGAAGTCAGAAGGTGCCAGGCCAGGAGCCTTGATGGGTCAGGATTTCCCTGACTCTCAGTACGTTGTGGTGAGGGAGCGCGAGAGGGTGCTTGTACCTGCTGCAGAGCAGGGTTCACTCAGCTTCCCCACTTTGGCAGAGGGGCGCAATGTGGTGGTGAATGAAAGAGTGGTGGCAACCTCAGGGATGCAGAACAGTGCCGAACAGGTGGCAGGTGCCAGCTCGGGAAGGCAAGAGCACGTGTTGATCACAGACTCCCTACTTAACCAGACAGGCTCCAAATTAGAGGGGCTGCCTACTGCCAGCACCACGCTGAGCAAGTCTTCCACAGTCACCACATACAGCACAGTGCACTACACTCGCTCATAGCCTGGCCCCTTGCCAGGCTGGTGGTGTCCCACACCCACGGTCTATGTGCATCTTGTGCTGGGCTTTTTATTGAGACCTGAATTTGCTGGAATTTTCAGAATTACATGGACTTCCTTGTAGTAGTTTTTATAAATAAGGATTATGGCCAAGAAGCTAGTTGACCAAATCTGCTGCTCTTATGGGCAACACTGGCAGCGTTGCTTTTGAAGCGGAAAGATGTGGGAAATATTTTGAATTTTTTCCTTGATCCTTGCTATTTTTGTAATTGCTTTTTATTATTCAGTTAGTGTAATAATATCACATAACCACAGCTGCATAATAATGGGAAAGCAGAAGAAAAAGTCTAACATATAGTGATAGATGGTAGTGTACAAAGCACAAGCTAGGTACTGCTGTTTAGTGTATCTGTTGAAGATACCCTGAGGGGCATCAGTTTCTCATTGCGTGTTTGCCATCTATTACATTGTGGGCCAGGGCAGCTTTCCCTGAGCTGCAGATCTCTGTGCCTTGGTAAATTTCTAAGAAATCTCTCCTTCCTGAGAAGAACAGGCCACCAAAGCCAGTACCTCCTCCTCCGGGCAGTGGTATGTTGATTGCCTGGAGGGATGTCACAACTTCAGGTTATCAGTGTTTTTACCTTCAGCAATCAATACCTGCGTATTAGCATGGGGGTTAAAGAGAGCAAGTAGCAAAAAAAAAAAGCTGAGAACTGCAATTTTTTAGTACCTGTGTGTAAAAATTCCACTACTTGGTGCAGGTCTAAGCTGGCATGGACAAATAAGCATTTGTGTTGTAATTGGTTCTTAAATAATGTATGGAAACAGCCAAAACTTAGCTTAGCTTTAGAGCCAGGGATTTATTCAGTGGCTTTGCTAGCGAAGTTTATGGCCCTTAGACATTTGTAGAATCTGAATTTGAAGTGTGATAAGCTAAGTGATTTTATTTCTGTCCGTGAGCTCACAGATACAAGCACAGAGAGGCAGCCCAGTGTGTGTGTGGCTGTCTCGGCTGACACTAGTACCAGAGTTCAGGTTGCCTGTGTAAAGCCATATAATGGCAGCTTTTCTCAGCTCCAAGACAAGGGAAAGCTCTATAATTCTGCAACACTTAAAATTACTTTCCTTTCTATGAAATGTATGTGGTAAATGCAGAAAAGAGTACTGCATACTGTTTGGCACTGTGTATATATGGACATGTAAATATTTTTTTGTATGCAGTTTGCAACATTTTAAAGTGATTTTTATAGCCATACACTCTGCATGTTTTGTCAGAGTAGAAAGAAATATTTTAGATGAGGTACTAGTTCCATGCTTATCTCATACTTGTAAAATCAGCAAAGCTGATCATAAGGTAATACAAAGCCCATGCACCTGGAGAGCTTTCTAATTGCCTCCATCTGGAGTTTTCCTGCAGTTGCAGTGTCATGTTTTCCACTGACATATTTTGCCTTTGACTAGAAATACCTGCAATGTATTTGATTTTACTGATAAGGATGTAAATGTTGATCTGAAAACATAAGAAGTAGGAACAATGGGTGTCCTCAACATGGTGCATCTTGACAGATGGGCTATTAATATTAAGTGGAGGAGTGCTTTGAAACAAATCAAACTACTCACTCTCTTGGACCTGTTAGTTACTTATCTCTTAAACTTCATTTTTTAAACTACATATATTTACTTTTAAGCAAGCATACAGTTTTAAATGGTCACTAGTTTTTCCTGCACTCAGAGGGAGTGAGCTTATTTCTGACTTTTTAATGGAGTATTTTGTGTGGTTTTATGCATCTTAAAATAAAGAACTCTACTGTACTTTTTTTTTATTCTTCATTTCATTTTAAGACAGTTACCCCTGCCAAAACACTGGCTTTCCTACTGAAAATTTAAAGATAGAGGATTGGGATTTCCCAAATAGCCTGAAGGTGTATCTGAAAAATTCAGATGTCATAAAAGTTGGTGTCCTGCTAACTTACAGATTCTGCAAAAAATACGAATTCTGCCTGTGGATTAAGTGCACTAAATTCTGTAAGAAATTGATGCTAAACAACAGCATTCCATCCACGATTCTAATGCCCATTGAGTTAAGCTCTTCTTATCAGTTTGTATTTCCACACAACACGGTGTAGAATACTGTTGTGGCTTTATAGTTGCTAAAGCACATAATTGTTAATATCCAGAAGAGGATGTAAGACTCAGGACTGTGTCACAGAAATCCTGACTTTCCTGTGTGTTGTTTATGTATATAATTTTATCACAGATTTGCTAGTGGTGTGAAGAGTCTATTTTAATATATTCCCTAAGAGTACATATCCATTGTTTGGCTTAGTCTTGTACCAAGACTTCAGATGCTATCAGCCTGTGCTAATGCTAGCAGAATATCCATCAGATTAAATAAGTTACTTCTAGTGGATCTGTGATTTGTAAATGATGGTGGCTGGTGGGAGGAATGTACAGACCCAGCCTAATGGAAATGCCTGGTTAGCATCTGACTACTCGATAACCTTGAGACCAGGACTAGCACTACACACTTGTCTTTGTGAGAGATGCCTTGTTCTGACTTCAAAAGTAAATAGCAAAGTCTAACTTTCTTATCTAAAAATAACAGCATAGTTGTGCAGAAATACCAGTGTGACAGGGACTGTACCCACGCTGCTCTTCATCATTTGTTTTTCCTGTGGATGGTGACTAAGTGTGTCGGACTCCACAAGTATGAACCAGCATGCTGCAGTAATGCCAGCCATCCCCAGCAACAGGGCAAGTGGAGTGCCCAGCCTGAGCACCAGGAGCTCAGTATTTTCTGCATCGTGCCTTGGTGTACACTTGGAGCCAGGCTAGACTTTGTGAGACAGGATGATCTCTTCCAGGCTCTGTTCTTTCCTAGGAATTTGACCATTATCCACCATCAAAGACCTAAAGTCTGTCGGGGTTATCGGCAGTAAATCAGTTTCTTAAAGGTCAAATAAACCAGCTGCTCTCCTGAGGAAAACTGGTAAATGTTTATGGCCTTGAGGCATCCCAAAAATGCCTCACTCCTCTAGCTCACACTAGCAGAGCTGATAGCAGAGCTTTTGACTCTGGCTCACTCCTTTACTGGCCCCTTCTCCTTCCAGGTGGCCAGTGAGCTCCCCCTGAGCTCAAAAGGCAGTAAAAAAACATCTGCTCTTCCTGCTTTTTAGGTGGGAAAGCTGCCCTCTGGCACCAGCACAAGCTTTTGAACATACTCTTCCAGGTGAACCAACCTGGGTGAAAATCAGAATAGGGGAGGATAAAAAGATCAGTGTCAAACTCCTTTTGCCTGTGAGGACATGAGGCTGGGCTGAACCGGGCCCCCAGGGGCTCAGAGTGCCAAAAATTGTGAGTTTGTCTCAAACCACACAATCTAGGAAGGTGAGCCTTAGGTGACTGGGGTCCTGTAACTGCTCAGTACATCACATGAAACCTGCCAGTACATGCTGAGCTGCAGGGTGGGCACCCTACAGGACCTGATTGTGTTGTCATGACAGTAAAAATGGCCCCTGTTCAGCTGGGCCTGTGTAGGCTTTGGCCCAGAGCCCCACCTTGCAGGCTCACATACCCCAGCACAGCACCGTGTTACAGTCTCCAGCTCCCCATTTCTCTGGGTGGCCTCACCTTGGGTGCTGGCACTGCAGATGGTTAAGTCTCCCCAGCCCATGCTATTGCCTAGCACATTGACAGCTGAAAATTAAACTCAAGTTTCCCCTTCCAAGAAGAGGATAGATGGTGTTATAGTCTATGCTGAAAGCTACTCCCAAAATAAGCACAGTATTTAACTTCAGGTGCTGCCACAGAGAGCATTGCCCTGTCCACAGCTCTCTGCTGACTGCCTGCCAGGAGGACAATTCCAGGCAGTACCAAGTGCTGGGGGGTCTCAGGTTTTGCTGTCCAAGGATATGGACAAAAAAAGCTGTACCAGTACTTGGTACTAGTGGCCAATCCCATCTTCTTCACTGCACCATGTCTTCATTTCTATAGCCAGAAAAAAACACCAAAGTAGGTGAAGCTGCAGATGTAATTTTGAGGCAGGGCAGGGCTGGGTTTCTACTTCCCTGTTGCATGGGAGGGTGTGGGGAGGTTGTTCTTGTTTTCTTAGGTGGGAAAGCTGCCCCCACTGAGGCGGTAATGGAAGGGAACATGAGCTTAGGGGACACAGCTGACAATTATATTTTTTGTTTGATACTAAACAATTTTTTTAAATTGCCAGATGCTGAGGAAAACTCCCATTGTTACCTTGTGTTAGCTGGAGACGCCCAGGGAGAGATGTATTCACACCCTGTAGATGTTCCCTTTAGTTACTACACTATTTCCTTTCAGTTACTGAAATACATGTGCAAAGTGATAGCACGGGTTTTAAAATCGTCCTGAAACTCATTTCCTTGCACCTTTGTAGCATAAAGTGCCTTCAACTGATTGGTGGGAATGCCTCCAAAAGGTGCAGTGAACACTGGGGGAAAACAGCATGGCAGATTGTTCTGCAGGGTGCTGGGGTAGGAGGGTTTATAGCCACCCACCTCAGTTCCAAGCTGATTTCTGACCTACAATTCAAATGTTTCATCAGGATATTTCTCTTAGCTCTGTTATCTCTAGCAAATAAAACTTAAAGATGAGATATCACCACCCAGTGATTAAGCAACAAACTGGATTGATTCCCTGTCTAATGAATATCCAGGATCTTTTAAACATAGCTAAAGTTTAACCCTGGTGGAGTGCAGGAGTTTGTGGGGACAGTGGTGGCACCAACTGAAGAGTTCCCATCAGGCTCAGAATCCAGCCTTCCAAAATGCCTACCATTCTTCTCCCAGGGATTGAGTGTCTGGGAGCAACTGTGGAACACAGGATGGTTGGAAGTAGCTGCTGGAAGTAGCTCTGAGGCAGCGACATGGCACTAGGCAGCAGGAGGGCATGGGCTGCAGCCATACACTGCACTGGGTACCGGGAGCAGCAGTATGACAGCCTCCCTGCATGCCCTCCAGCCTGGCTGGTTGCCTTTGCTACCTTCTCCTGCCATCCATGTTTGTCAAGCTGTTGTTTTCCTCCACTCCTCTGGTGTCTTTTCCTTGTGAAAAATCTCCTCTTTAATCTAAAACAGATCCTGATTTCTTTTACCTACAAGCATTATCAGTTACTCCTTTCATCTGTTTTTGAAAAGAAAACTAAAAGCAGAGCTTCCAGGTAGAAGGAACTCTGTACTTGCACTATCAGGTTTTAGATGGAGCCAAATCACCTCTCCCAGACGATGCATTGCACCTGATGTGACTCATAACTGACAACCCAGATAGCGCTGGCAGGGAAAGACAGGGGCGTTCACCTTTTGCCATTTGTCATCCTGTGATACACCTAACAATTCTGCCCTGTAGCCAGAAAGCTTGACTTTTGCAAAAGCAGGAAAGACAAAGCCTCTCATACACATTTTGGATTGAAACCCTAGAGACGTACTGTCAAAATAATAGATCTGTTAAATAAAAGCTTCTTTGCCATCCATCCTGCCTTTTGTTTTGTTCCTGTAAGCAAGATGTGGGAGAGCTGAAACACAGATCTTGGAGAGGGGCTATTCTTCCTCCCTACCCTCTTGCCTCGCCGCAATAAAATATTTTTCCCAATAAAAACAGAACAAAAAAAAATTATAACTATTCAGAGTTCTCTGTGAGGTTTTTCAGGCATCTCTTAAAACAAACAAGAAAATCAGACATCAGACAGGTAAAAGCGTGGTAGCTCCCTAAACGCCCTGAATACCCTTCTCCGGGTTAAAACCCACCCTACTGGGTGGTCCTAGTAGAATTAGTCAGTAGCTGAGCTTTGGCTGTCGGCTGGGGCAGATGAAGCCCAGACTACAGGCAGGTATACAGCTGGAGCAAATCTCAAGAACCTGTCCTGAACAAAGATTTGAAAAACCCTGCCCATCAGATAACCCCTTTTTGCTTCCCTCCCACATCTACCTTTTCCTGCTGTGTTCTATAGCCAGACTAAGGGATTAACAGGAATCAAAGTACTGCACTGCGCCGCCTGCTTGTCCAGGAGACTCTGTGCTTTTTTATTTAGAGGAGTTGGAATTGGACAGTATTTGACCTATCTGAATGCAGTAAGTTTGTTTGCAGAGAATCAGGAAAAATATCCAGGCTTCAAAGGAAAGGGAAATCTGCCTTCAGATTTTTTTTTCTTTGTTTACCTTGGTGACAGAATGATTTTTAGGTTTCTGCCACAACAGATAAGGCTCTGAATCACAGTGAGAGCGGAATGGCAAGCTTTTCCCTGGTGTCATTGAAAAGAGAATTGGCTTCTTATCAATAGATGACCAACGACTTCCCTAGAAGCACCGAGGGCGTAACGCATTTCTTGAAGCAGAACCATTAAATCTTTCCTTCTGTAGGAAAGGTGGGCTTCCCCACCTGCCTGCAGCCTGAAGATCTACCGATGGGGAGGAAAAAGACATTTAAAAATACCTATTTTTCAGGGAGCTACTGAAACTCAAATCGGGTGGGAGGAGGCGTTTTGGTGCTTGAGGACACCAGGTGGCAGCCTGCGATCGCGGCTGTTTGCTGCCTCCCGGCGCCCCAAATCACCCGTCGTGTTGTGGATGCTGAGAGGCGCCGGCAAGCCGGGAGCAGGATTCGGGTCAGACGGGGGTACCAGAAAACACGGTGTTACAGGCTCCTCCGTAAGGGATGGGCAGTAGAGCGGCCAGAAAAAACACCTTCACACCCAGAAGAAAAATGTGGCAGCCAGCAAGGCTTTTCTGGCACTGTTGCATCTCAAAGATTTTTGGTTTTGTTAGAAAGACATCTTTACCGGCACTAAAATGTAGCCAGTTGTGTTCCAAAAAGCCTGTGTGACTAAAGAACAAGGTCCTGAACTGCAATACGGCTTCTCTCTTCTTCTAGTGCTTCCTTTCCTGTAGGTAACAAATACCTTCCAAACAATAATGGGGTTTTTTTTCCAGCTTTACCATTGATGTCTTAAATAAGATGTTCTCTGGCAACATACCAATGGTTTCCTGTTCTCAGAGGACAAATTCCTTAGCATTTTTCTTTCAGAAGTTTTGACAGGTTTTGTAATGAAAAGGAAAACAATTCTCAAACTGATTAAGAGAACTGCAGTTAATAAAGGGGTGCTCTAGGGGAGTAGTAAGTTTCTTTGTGGGGTTATATCAAGTAATACTGGAGAAAAGACTAGTTTCTATCCCTCTTTCTTTCACTCTTCTTCCTTTCAACTCTGCATGGCTTTAAACTGAGGCAGCTCTACCAGTGTGTTTGAATTATACAGGTGATCATTCAAGACAGGGGGTGGGAAAAGAAGACATTCTAGCATCCCAGTTTACTATGTGTTTCCTTCTGTATGACTGCCACCCTAAGAGAAAATGAACAGCTGATCAGTGACACCTTATGGATGGGTTTTTTCTTTTTAGCAGCAAAAGTTAGGAAGTAATTGAGAAAAAAATTACATGAAACAGGACAGGATGTTCCCTCCCTCAGGAAACTAACAGTCCTGTTATGTGCTATGCAATACAGTGTGGTTTTCACCCCTTTTCTCTCTCATTTCTTCATAGGTTTTCTACTGAAAACTGGTTTTCTTCTGTCAGTGCTGTTTTTCCTTTGTGGTCTATCCTTTCCATCCTGCTATGCTGGAAAAATCGTAAGAGGAGACTAGACTTGACCTAGGGTCAAGACTAGACTCTTTTTGAAACAAAGACACTATTACGTTTCCTTCATCAGGGTTCACTTGGTAGTTTCCTCAGCATCTAGGCAAGGGCACCACAAGAGGGTCCAGCAATTCTTTTTCCTTCTGGTTGGATTCTAGTGGAGTTACTGTGTTAATCACAGCAGTCATGTAAGGAAAAGTATGTAAATGTAGGACGGGGACAAATCAGTCACCTTGTCAGAACTGGATATTCTGACAAATAATGAGGCTGTCATAGTCCTAGAAATTCAGTTTTTATGAGTCTAAGGAATTTAGCTTTTGACAACTCTGGTCAACAATGGAGTTTAGATTGCAGATTAGTAATCAGAAATACAGTAGGGTATCTGAAGGAGTGAAAAGATAATGCTCTTTATTTTTGAAGAGTATTTTTCCTTCTTTCAGAATTACTTCAGAAGGCCTTACCTGACCTTAGGTAAACCATTTGGTTTTTATCAAAATACTGCTCCTGCGGGCAGCAGTCAAAAACAGAGGCTGTGGGTAACACTGCTCAGAAGCTCTGCCTGCTTGCTTCTCTGCTTCCCATCATATCCACTTGGCAAGCTCTTCTAGGCCCCTGCTTCTGGAGCAGTCCCTGTCAAAGCTATTCAGACTGAAATCCAAAAAAAACCCTGTATCTCAGAGCTGAAGATCTGAATGGTCTCAGGCAGGAAGGAAAGATCCTGTCCTCATCCAGGGTGCTGTGCCAAAACAGAAGAGCCACAAGGGCAGCAAACACCTCCTGCAGCTTGTTGGTAGTGATGAAGAGAAATCAAAGCCAAGTCTCTTCTTTGAGTCTGAAGGAGACCCATAACATACATGGGTTAAAAATCTGTTCTTGACTAGGAACTGCAAAGTGAATGTTTGTCTTGTGCCTGTTCAGCTAAATTAGCACATCCCAGCAAAGAGAGTCCCCATGTTTGGACCTGCTGCAGTAGCCACCAGCTATCCTGGTGTGGCCACTGAGCTAATCCCATCTTAGCAAACACAGTTTGAAAATCACAGTTACCTCCAAGGAGAAAATACATGCAAAGCTAAGGCAGAGTGTGGTGACAGGAGAATTACACAAGCTCTTCAGAAAAAGAAAAGAGAAGTGAGTATCCATTTGTTCTAAGATTTGTAACTAAAAAGAAAAAAAACAAAAAACCCAACCATCGCCTCTTGCAAGCAGCTCTGTAAAGCTGGATGTCCATCAAACACAAGACTTTGAGCAAGCACGTGGGCAGCATGTTTAATGTCAACTACAGTTTAAAACACAGAGACTGTCTCAGAAAATATTACTTCAGTCTCGTATTTTTCTGGAGCTACTGCTTTCCTGGGAGGCTCAAGAATGAAAGACATCGAAAATACCAATCCCCTGGAAAGCAGTTTTGTTGAACTGTCCACATAATTGCTTTTCTATACATTACTGCTTTCTGTTTCTGTGTTTTATTTCCATGAACAGTCTGTGTCCATCACCTCCTGAAAGTGTATCCTTTGTTTACTTCTCTATCTCCATACATCCTTCCCTTCTGTTGTTTTTGCAGTTCTTGTTTCCCACTATACATCCACGCCAATCCTACTTCCATTTATCCAGGCAATTCTCCTCTGTCCTTTCCCTGCTGATTTTAGATGCTCAGATCACATTCTTCATTCCCCTTCAGTCCCAGGAATGGTCCCTTTCTCTCTCCTCTTCCTCACATGATTCTCCTTGGTGCAGGTTTTCTACTTAATATAATGTAAACTGCCTTCCTACCTGAGGAGGACTTTGCTTCTTATTCTTCTGTGAATACACATGCTGTGCATGACCATCTCCTCCTTTCAGCTGACAAATTACATCTCCTTCCCAGGCTCCATTTATGTCTGCATACCAAATATTAACCAGCTGTGGTGTTCCCTGATTTTTCTGTGCCTTTTTCACTGGTTCCTTCTTAAATCACACTTTAAGAATTCTTTTGCCTAAGGTTCACCCTTAATATTTAACAATTACCCTGGCCACTTATGTTTGTTTCTTCCTCCACTTTTTGAAACTGCTTGACCACTTTTTCTTAAGAGAGAAGTGCAATTGCTGGGAAAAGAGAAAAAGAAATACAGTGTTTCTTGAAGGAAGCAAACATGTGACTCTGACAGATCTCAACATTCTAAAGCATTTCATACACTCTTTCTGCTTTCTTCCAAAATGAACCATTCAGTAGGACTAGGGTAGGACCTTAGTTTCTGAAAGCCCCCTAAGTGCAAAGACCCTTGGGGTACCCTAGCGGGCAGAGCTACCGAGGGGCACAGAGGCTGAGCATAGAAAGGAAGGGCCCAATTGATCAGGATCCTAATCAGCCCCTGAGGATAACAGATCTACAGAAGGGTGAGGCTGGGGTAGAAGCACAGCAGTTAAAAATCAGTTCCCAAATAAGTAACTGAAATGCATAATTATACAAAAGCACTGAATAGAGGTTTCTGTTAATCTGTGATCCGGTAATCTTCTTTCATTGGCACTTAGCAACAGAATTACAAACAGAGCATGGAAAGCTAGGGTGACTTAAAATTCCTCTCTTTGCTGACCAGAGAGTAAGAAAAGTCCCTCTCTGGGCAGGCACAACAGGCTTTCCAGGTACTGCCTATATTGTGCTTTTCAGGACAATTATGCAGACATATGAATTCAAATTGCCTGAAGTCCATCCAGTTCTGCTGGGAAAATAAAATTGTTTATAAGAATTAGAAAACTTTACTCACAGAAACACAAGATTAATCCAAACAAATAGATCCACAGGTTGCATTAAGATCATACACCATAAGAAGGAGGAATATGGAAGAAGGAGCTGGTTGCACTGGAAATTACTCTTATATGATGGACAAAAACAACAGTCACCACACCTTCTGGTGGATCCACAATGTCACAGAGATGCTCAGGGAATGGTGCAGGAAGGCTTTACCCTACTGCAACTGTGCCTATCCATGGCCACTGGCCTTCATCATCCAACTTTTGAGAGAGAATTTACATCTCACAGAGTGCTACCCTACCTCAACCCTCTCCTAGGTTCAGATATTTTCATAAAAATTAAAAGACGTGCTATAAGATGCCCAACAACCAGGCTCAGCCACATCACAGAGCAGCTGGTAAGACTGCATGCCATTTGTCAAACTCTCAGCACAGTCCAGTTCAGATTTCTTGGCATGTGTTTTGATTCTCAGAGTCAAGCAACAAGAGCTTCCTCCCATCTTGAGCGATTTGCTCCCCATGCTGCAGAAGGGGTGGGCTCCCATCTCAGCTGAACCTCCCAGTAGCAGAGGTGAGAGGGGAGGTATTCCAGCCAAAGGACAACAGACCCAAGGGTGCTGTTAAAATGCAAGTTAATTTAATATTTACATTTTCAAAAGATTAACTTTGTTTTACTGTGGTTTTTTATCTTCAGTCAAGGACACGGCTTTTTTTTTCATTTTTACAGTCATGTTTTTCTCTGAAACTGAGCAGCCAAGACCTGCCTATACCAGACCCATGGACCCTGTTTAACAGAGTTACTTTATACCATTAAATGACTCTGTTTCAGGTTGCCAGAGCCATTTATTCCAAGGCCAAACCAACCACTGTGGTATAGGTCTGGCCATGGGGGCTGCAGAGCTCCGCAACTGCTCGGTGCCTTGTCACTGGCCATGGGGCAGGGTCCACTCAGGAAGGAATATCATGATAAATAGGTGAAAGGGAAGGGCAGAATAGGGTTTTCTGCTACCTCTCCTCCACCTTTTAGGGACACTGGGTGAAAGGAACAGCTAGAGGAATTCTGGCTTTCAAAAGAGTCCAGAGGGTGGTCTCTCAAAGCAACTCCACACGTGTTGGTAGATGTTACTAGAGTGCTTGCAGACTTCTGCAGGAAATAAACCCTCCATGCAATAAGCCAGTTGTGGGTATGTTCCCAGCTACCACTTGCCAAACCTGGGTTAGAAGAAAAAAAAAAAGACGACAAATTGCTCCATAGAAAGGCATGTGATTAGCAAATACACATTTTTCTTCCTATTTACAATCTTCCTCTCATAATGATACAAAAAAAGGAGCAAAATTAGTATGTGTTCCTCTTTTGATGTGACTTTTCATACTTCGCAGAGGCACTTCAATAGACTCATCAAGCTGATACTAAAAACAGATCTACTATTCTATGTATAGTAATATATTCCCCAGATAATAGTTGTGGGCTGGAGTTATTTGTTGGTTTTGCCCACCTGCTTTCTGAACATCATCTTGAAAGAAAAAGCTAAAATTCACTTTTCCCTGTCACTGAAAGCCCAATATCAAACCATGGGAAATCATCCATACAAACAAGTAGCCAGTACTGTAAAGAATTCTAATACTGAGGACAGAGTAAACGTAAGTTGTGTGTGGGAAAGCAGAATAAAGAAAATCATCCAGAATGCGGTGTGAGTCTTTTGTCTTCTGTTGCGGGAGAATGCTAACTACCAATGGTGAATAGGGATTCCAATCTGACATTTTAAAGCATTTTGAGGGATTTAAGCAATCACAAGGGCTTGTCTATTTGGCCACATTTAACAGTTAGTTAAGGCATCATGTGAACATAAAACATGGTAGCTATTCTGCTAGATGTGGACAAGCTGCTGGCCTCAGTGCCTTTTCTGGCCCACATGAAAGGGGATTAAAATTCCTTTGAAACACACTCAGAGGGGAAAATCACAGAGATTAAGGGGATTAAGTGAATTTAGTTTACCAGTACATATTTCCTTAAACTGGTTTCCAGTGGCTCCAGTATTATGGGCTGTGATGCCATTTCAGGAAGATATGGGGTGCTGCATACTGCATCATGCAGTAGTGAAGAGACCATAGGGCTGCCTAACAAACAAGGAGGACACTACTTGGCAAATGCCTTTGGGCAGGAGGCCTCATGCAGCCCCTAGATCAGCTTTGCACAATTCCTGGAGCTATGAGGAATAGAAGGAGTCCCTGAGCTGTAGTCTGGCAACTGCTGTTAGAAGGGCCAATACAGCAATCCCAGTGTATATTATAAGGACTCTGGGGTTTCTTGGATTACTTTAGTCAAGCAACACTAAACCCCTCAGAGATCTGAAGATTCCAAACCACCTCTGGAGAAAAACATGCCCCAAAAAAGTAAAACTGAAGCTAGGAGTGTTTCACTGCTATGTTCTATAGCATAATTTGCATTATAGAATTTATAGATTTTAAAGCCAAGAAAGGAGAAAGGATTTAGACTAATTGCCTGAATACAGAAGAGCTTGTACTGTAATTAAGTCATTGGTCTGCAGCACTCAGTGGACAAAAATCCAGCAATGAGTGATCCTTTGGACAGCCCTGCTACTTGCTTGACTCATGAGTGAATAAGATGAGCCGTCATAGAAAGTTGCTTGAGACCTCCACACCCCATGACAAGTGAGCAGTGGGAATAATTCCCCAAAAGGTCCATGCTATTGGGATAGCTTTGAGGATCTTTAAGGTTCCTTCCAATCCTGCTCTATGATTCTATGATTCCATAACACTGTGGATCCTTCTGCTTGCATAGTTGTTTTTTACAGACTATAAAAATTCACTACATGTTTTCCAGGTTTGTAAAACAAGCTGTCAGAATCATGAACTCTAACTTCCCACCTCTCTGAATTGAGCACAGGTATACAACTTTTTTCCTAACTACAGCAGAGATCCAACTGGCTGCTGTAAGCCAGCTACTGTTTCACCCACTTGACACCACATAACAAAGAGAGGCTGCTGGTTAAGGTGGTTATTATTCTTCTTGAGTTTGTCCTAAACAGACAGAAGGTCTATTATGCTTCATAATTGTTTTTGATAAAGCATCTCTGGATGCCAAATGAGTCCTGAACAGTCTTGTGACTGAACAGTTCCTCAACAATCATATGTGGTGTGTTTGTATACCATGCAAACCAAGAAGGAGAAGCTATATGCTCCTCAAGAACAACATAGACAGACACAAGACAAAGATGAAGTGTATATACCAACTGCAAAAAGCAGATTTTATATCATCTGTGATTGCAGATCCAGAACAGTGGTACAACTGCCATATATAAAGCTAAGTTCTAGTTTCAACTGATAAATATTTCATTTTTGTGTGCAAGAAGTGTTCTGACCCTAGTTCAGAGTGAGCAAAGGAACTGCTATTTTTATCCTCAGCAAGTGTTGCACTGAACTATTCACAAGTTTGCACTCTATAAACCTGAGCATGTACCTATTTTATGATTAGGATTCAGTTACCCAGCTTGGCTGGCAGTAGATAAAGAAAGTTATAACAACAGAGGTTTAATCAGGGAAAAGTATACATATTGCCTTTGTTCCATCCATTTAAAGTGGCAATCTGTGTTTGCAACTATGTAAGGTAGACAGCACTCCATACAGAAAGCATACTGGAGACTTTATGTATTTCCATATATGAAAGCATAAACAAGCTAAGTTTTCATTTAAAATACACCAAATCATGATTGTCAGTTAATTTCCTGTTGACTCAGCCCACAACGTTTCAAAGGGTATGAATTACTTTTGTCCCACATAGGGTAAAGCAACTAGATTTACTAGCAATGTGGCGAGAAGCCCTATGAGTCTCAGAGCTACTCACATTTTTTGTAGTATGACTTTGCTGCTTATTTCCTATTTTGCTCACAGTGTTAACTTTCAGATCTACTATGGGAATAACTAGCAAAAGCTTTTGGCTCAGATAAATTATTCTAAGAGCATTGACTGGTCAACTACAGCTATTAACTCTTTTCTTCTACTTGTGCATCACCTTGTTTGCTGCTTCCAAAGCATAGACGTGTCCTGCCTTTCTTCAATGTTTATTTTCTCTTTGAAATGTTGTGCTTTATTTTTCTTAAAAGTTGAGGAAGAGCAATAAGATTAAAAAAAGAAAATCTGAAGTTATTACTGTGTACATAAGGGTCATAATTTGCAGTGTTCCTGCCCTTTTGAGAATGTTTTTTCTTTCTTTCCCTCAAAAGATTCAAGGCTGTTCCCTTTCAGATCTATTTTCATGCAGTGCACATTTGATTTTACCAGTGAATCTGGTAAATATACTTGGAGGCTGGTGCGAAAGTTCAGTGAAGCCCATGCTAGATACAGAAACACTGTCTATGAAATAAAATGGCTGGTACAGCATTTCCTCAGAGCTTTTGGCAGGAAGCAGGCACTGGTTCAGTTAATAAAAAGAAAGGCATAGATGTGTGACTATCACTGTAACTTGGTCGCTTCCAGCTCAAAAGCAAACCTAGTGGATTTTGTTCCAAAGTGGGGCAGGATGGCAGGAGTGATACAGGGGCTGGTCAGCCCGGGACACACAGCAGAGTGTGAAAGCCCTCATGGGCATTCCAGCAACAGTTCCTATCCAAGCTGGTTCTATATGAGCCCACATGATGATATCCATATACTAATCTCCCCTGAGGAAAGAACTGAGTAATTTAGATGACATTATTGGATGATTAGGCATTAACCAATGGCTAATATGGCCTGTGCAAATTTGAAGAAGCTTCTGAAGAGACTACCCAGGGTGCCCTGCATGCTGGGAAAACAGTCATTTCCACACACTTATTTGTACTCAGGTACCAAAATGAAGTGTCTTAGACTCAGCGTTTTATAATCTTGAACAGCAAGAACCTGAGCAAAGTACAGACCTGCAATAGCTGACATGAGAACTTCAGCAAATATACATATACCCCAAGAAAAGATTATTATTTAACTCTACAGAACCTTTTTAATGATTATAATAGCTGGGGGAATTTTTTATCCTGTAATTTCTGATCTGATTATTCATTTGACATCTGCAGTCCATCGAGAATAAATCAAGAATTTATGAACATCCCCTTAAAAACCATCATACATCCTCAAAAGAACCTAGCCAAGCCTCTATAAAAATAGTGGCTTCTGTTAAGGTATTTTGCAATCAGAAACATTTACATCACGTTGTAGTTCTACATGTGTAACTTCTTACTGTAGGAAGAGGACAGAAAATATATTTATAACCTGAACCATCTAATCATTTTTCTAACAAAGAAATTGACCTCTAAAAGCATTGATCTCACAGCAAGTTTCAGGCATCTTTAAGCCACAAGCAAATTGAGGCACTGAAGCTGGCACAAGAGCTATTCACTTAGCTTTATGTATAAATTCATTTGGTTGAGTTTTATTGCAATCATTTGTCTAGACTGATGAATTAGTCTGTAGACATGAATATATATCAAAATTGAGGCACTGAAGTTTGTTTTAAAGGGATCAGAGGGACTACAGAGAGAGCTAACAAAGTTGTACCTCATAATAAGCACTGCCCAATGACCTTGGACTTTCAACATCTCAGAGCAAAGCCTGCTCAGATGAGCAGGTGCCAGGTGAGCTCTTACATTAAAAACACCCCAAAGCAACAATCATCTATCTAGATGACTTTTTTTTTACTTTGGGCTATGTCCCAAGATGATCCCTGGACATAAATTTGAAATTATCAAAGTTGTGATTTTGTACCTGAAGCCCCCCTTAGCCCATGTTTCTTCAAAATTGTTAAATAGTTTACACTTCCTCATTTTCAAACTAACTGAATTTGATATGTAATATATAAGGATGATTTTATTATTTTTCTGTTTAAGAACAGTAGTGTTTCTTTATTTCCCATTAAAACTGAGAGTGTTATTCCTGTAAACAAAGCAATTTGAGAATGAAAACTAAAACTCTAAATACAGACATATTTTTCATAGAAAATTAAAATCAGCAGCTGACTGACAAGCATGAACACACCACACATATATTAAATGCCACTATTTTTCAATTCAGTTCTTTACAAATTGAAATTCAAGCTCAAACATGGACCTCCTTAAGCACATTTTTTAATTTAAAAAGTATTATCCCTGGCTTTGCAGAGAGGGAGAATGTGACATAACTAGCAAATAGTGAAATCCACAGAAAATCTCTCAGTGACTTCAGCAGGTATTGTTCTGAGAACTCACTGACGTGCCAGAGCTCTACCACAGCAACACAGCTGGCAGTCACCTGAAGTAAAACTCAAGAGTTCTTGATTCTAGGTCAGAAAATTCAGGGAAACATCTTTTACAGGCATATCTCACGTCTTTACTTTTAAGTCTTAATGGAATGTACTCCAGAGAAGTGAAGGAAGGTGTCACATTCAGGTCTCTATACTTTATAAACAGGGTTTTTTAGACCCCAGCAATTTGTTTATTCTTTGGAAAACGCTAGGGAAATTATGCAGATTTATGAATAACTTACCATCTATCAGGCCCTTTCACTTCAGTGTCACAGGAGTAGCTTAAATGCTTTTATGGTCAAAGTCAGATATTCTAGCCTGTCCAAGTGCTTCGTCAGGTAGAGACAGTTAGCTTTCTAAATAAAATCCAATAGAATAAAATGGAGTATAAAGTAAGGAGATTATCTGTGCAAAACAAGCATAAGTATGTGAGACTATATGGAAGAAAGAAACAAATATTGTAGTGCAGCTGAAAAATCCTTGACATAAGCAAAAGTATTAGTGGGACATGTTTGTTCTTGACCTGAATGCTGTAATGCTTCCAAGCACGGAACATACTTTCATTAAAATAGGCACTAATTCTAATTCTTCACAGATGAACTTCAACTGATTTGGAATTCAGATAAGTCTTAAAGTATTTACATATTTGAGGATTATCTAAATTTTTCCATAACTGGAGTTCTCATACTTCTTGGTTTCCATGAGGCTGAGGTTACTGTGCACACCAGGGTCTCTGCCTTTCTCTTCTCTGCCCCATAATCACCCCGTATGCTGTGTGATGCTTCTGGGTTATGTGTCCCCAGATAGCCATGAGCTGCCTCTGTATTAGCTATATAACCCCATGGTTTCTTCTGCACCAGGATTCTTGAACATCATTTTCTGAGGTATTTTCAGTAAATCCATTTACTTTTTTCTTACAGTTTGGTTTTTACGCTGTTCCTCTGTGCTAAGGATCGATGTTGCACCACTTCCCTTGTGGCGTGTATCCTGCTAGCAGCCTCTGAGAGCTGCCCAGTTTCCTGCTCTTTGTGGCAGCTTCCCTGCTCCTTCAGAAAGCCTAAGGTTTCCCAGTCCCACTTATTCCTCGGTGCTCAGCCCCTTGACATTTCACATTCCTATATTTTTATTAATCTGGGATAAATTATTCAGTTTATAAACTTCAGAATCCTGTTGCACAGAAAAGGTTTAACAACCAACAGTCAATCAGCACTTGTTGGATGCTCAGTAATTATCCACCCCCTTTCTCCTTCTCCCTCCTACAATCAAGTGTTTTGATTCTCCCTCAAGACTGCAAAATTGAGTTCACTGCAGCTGTAAAATCTGGGAATTCTGTAGGATGTGAATGTAAAAAACTCTGCCAGTACCAAGCAAGCATAACCATGACGATGGCCATTCTAGAACCACCTTATCCTACCCCATTTAAAAACCAGCCAAGTAGGAGCCTTTTCCCTCCCTTTAGAGTAATCTTTTCTTAGTCCTAACAGATGCTTTTTTTCTTTCAGCAAATACTCTACTCATCATTCTACTCTGCCAGCTATTCCAAATTCCTGATCCTTCCCATAAGTTTTAAGGGAAGCACTAGTATATGGTACTAATAAGTTGAAGCTGGAAATAGGAGAAAGATCTAACTAACGCTGATTTCACTAGGCTACAGTAACTTTAAGTTAGGCTTACATGGGATTTTAATAGAAATCTGTATAAATTCTAGAAGTTCCATGGCCTTTCTGACTGGAGAAATGCTAATGACTTTTTTTAACCTTCTCCCGGAATCCACTTGTATCTTAGAACAATAATTTTGTTATTGGCAAAGTGGATGAATGGAGATTCACAAAGTCCAATTCCCCTTCAGAATGGTGTCCCTACTAGTAGTCAAATGATCCCTACCTAAGCTATGTATTGGATGGGGAGAGTTTGAAAATAAACAGCAAATGAAAAAAAAAATTGTGTTTGGGGTTAGAATTTTCCATGCTCCTTATTCACTTTAAAAACTAGTTGCCAAAATATCAATGTTATAAAAGAGGAGAGTAAAACATAATACAGACAACTGAAATGTACTATACCTGTTGACCTGATTTTTCAGAAACTGCTACCTTGCAGGAAAATCTGGGAAATATAATTTATTTTGAAGTTATTCTCCCACAGGAGAGTAATTTCAGGTGTAAGCAGGCGGCAGTACCATTAGCTCCTTGGCCTTATTTCCTTACAGAACAGAGAGAAGAGAGGACAGTACTTGCACTGAGATACATATAATTTATCTTCCTGACATAAAAGTTTTATTGTGCCAGAGAAATATTTATAAACAATGAGAGCAAAATAATGAAGTAAATAGTTAATGCACAGATCTAAAAGCAGTATTTACAATTCTAAGATCTGAATATATCCTACAAGCACTAGATTGCAGCATGATTTATTACTACTGGGCACCTTGTAGTGACTTTTACATGCATGCAAAATGATCATAGACGTCTACCTACATATTGCCTGCATCGCTGTAAGTACAAAGCGCACTTTGAGCCCAGTTCAGGAGTTTACTGTAATATAGATTTTTTTCAAAAAACAAATTTGCTTAAAGGAAAAACTGCATAAAGCAGCCTGAAGGCATGAAAGCTGCAAGAGAATACTGCTCATGACTTCTCTCCAAGATCTTCATCAGAATCATAATCAAGTTAAGAACCAACATTTGTTAAAATACTGTGAAATTAGTAAAAACTAATTCTGGAGTGTGCCAGCTCCTAATAACAAGATTGTAGACTCAGGGTTGCTTAGGACATGGGGAAAAGGAAATGCCAGAGAGTTAGTTTTTTCTCTCTGAATTAGCAGGGTATAGTATGGAGTGTGCTATATAATTTTTATGTGATGTAGCTGGAGAAACCCAGCTACACCATCCCTGCTCCCCCAGTTGACATCATCTTCCTTCCAGCTTAGGCCACGGTTGAGTTCACCCCTGAAAAACCTCTTATGTAAATGTACATTTCAGAGCACAACAATAACTTTTGCAGTATAATAGGAGTTGGCAATAAGAATGTTAGCTAGAACTTAACTTAAGCTATGTGTCTATGGTAGTTGCCTTGGTTCCTTCCTGGGTACTTGGAGCAAGAAAGAGAACTCAGTTCATTTTTCTTAGATCTTTATCTTCCCACAGGGACAGATCTCACCAGGTCTCTTCCCAGTGACTAAGAGGAAATCTCACTGTCTACCTGAAGATTAGGCAAGATGAATCCTTAGGAACTTCTAGTGACAGGCAGCATGTTGTCAGATCCTACCAAATTAGGTTTCAAGAAGAAACATTGCTCTCTTGAAACAAGCAAGGGAATGGCTTAGGAACCTGTCTCTCAGCATGGCCCATTAACAATGCTTGAATCACACAATGAGCAAACTCCTTCATCCATACTGAATCTGTATTTATATATGGTAAGTGATCTTCGGAAAACCTTGACTACACTGAGAAGAAACATGGGGCAGGCACAGAGAAAGCAATGGGGCATTACTGTGCATGACCTGACAGCAAAGTAAAGAAGATCTAGAATTGGTTGGACTTCTGGGCAAATAAAGATCATTCACATTATTCTGTGGAGTGCTTTCTATGAGTCTAATCTCCCCAGGCAAGGGTCATGTTTGTGTCCATTACTTATTCTCTTTGCTTCAGTGATCCTGCAGTCCTTCCATTGACTGCAATGGCGGCGCTATTCATGGAGTCACTCTAAGATTGGCCTGTTTACTAAGCAAATAATCTGAATCAGCAGATTTACAGTCATATGGGCAACCAATAGCAGCCTGTTTTGTTCTAGGATTGGGTATAAAATCCCAAATCCCCTCAGCTCTTAGCTGCTGGCACCAAGTCTCACTAACAGCAAGCACAATGGCCTTTCACTCTGTGCTCTTTGTTTTCTTAGCTGGACTGGTATTTTTCTCTGAAGCTGCACCACTGGTGAGTCTCTTTTTATTCAAACTCAATCATAACAAGAATGATAATCTAGATTTTCTAGATGACTAGCATCCTCCTCATCCATGAAATTCTCTAACCATTAGGCCTTGCTGAAGTGTTATTTCACTTACATTTTTAAGTAGCTTCTTCAGAACTCTTAAAATTTCTCTTTTGCCATTTACTCATCTATTTTAGAATCTTATGAAAGGGTCAGGAGGTGTGATCTTTTATTTCTGTCTGTTTCTGTCAGTTTGTGATTCACATCCTGTACCTTCAATATAGAGGAATCTTTACCTTCCTCACCAGACAAGTGCTTCTCTAAAGGATGAAATAAATATTTTTGAAGTATGACTAAGGATTCCTTATAGTATAAAGAAGCTCAAGAAGCAAATGTTCTTTCAGTCCCAGTGGTGTTACAGGCATTTTTTTTTTTAGTTTCCTAAACTAACATACTCTGCCTGCACACATAAAAGTTAATTATTTTCTTATTTATGATCTCATTAAAAAGGTATACTTTATAATATTTTCCCTGGGCCATATGCAATTCTAAATATTTTTCAAGCAATTTGTGTGTGTGCTTAATAAAGTTATCAGTACAAAGCTCAAAGATACTCTGCTTTAAGAAACAGGTGTTTGCAAACTGGCTTTGCCATTTGGCAAAGAACTTGCTTTAAAGTCTTTTAACTCTGTGATAAGAATCCATCTTTTCTTTGAAAGAAGGCTTCTGCAGGGCTGGTGAACAGCTCCTATACAACCTCTCCTGCTTTCCCCAAGGTCTCCCATGGCTCTGTTGATTCCAAATGCCCTCTCATGGTGAAAGTGCTGGATGCAGTCAGAGGAAGTCCTGCAGCTAATGTAGCTGTTGAAGTCTTTAAACAGGCTGCAGATGGAAGCTGGCAGGACTTTGCTGCTGGGTAAGTTCTGTGACCTTATGGAGCCATTTTCTAGGTGCCTCAGACATACAACTGAGAAATAAAGGGAATGGAGCTCTGATCAACAAAGGCTATATGTTTCCTAGCCTGTGTCACACTATTGCTGTTAGCAGCACATGAATTCTGGCCTAAATCTGTGAGATTCAAGTGGAACCTATCCCTGACTCAAGTATGTGTTAATCGCAAAAATATGTTTAGATGCTTATCTTACCTTTGTAAGGCAATGGGTTTAATAGTTTTTTTTTTCTCCTAGCTTCAGTATTATGTTTCTAAAAAAAATTTAAAAATAAAGCCAATGTACCAGAATTTTGTCGGTAATCCAGACTAACCTACTGTCTTAATATGCAATGGATACAGAGCTTTATTTGCATCAGGTACATGCAGAATCTTCTCTGTAAGTTTTGTTGGTATATGTGTAAATAACAAGTGCATTACTCTTTCTGTGTAACAAACGTGTTGGTTGGAAGAATCCCCTTAACCAGAAAGCGTTAGAGTCCCCAAACAGAAGCACAATCTCGGCATTTTTTGGTGGTTAATTCTATACATTTTCATTGTTTTTGCTAGAATGATGGCTTAATACTCACAAAGCATCCTCAGAACACCACTGAGGGGCAGGCAATAATTTGTCTTCTTCAGTCTGTGGGAAAGTACAGGTAACATAGGAATATGGTTTACTAAAATTCAAACAGATGAAGCATTCAGACATTTAAGCTTCATTGCAACAACTAACTGAATCAGATTTTTAAATAAATCAAGAAAAAATCTCTAGTAACAACAGGATATTTAATTACAGAATGACAAGCACAAGCATAGACAGGGGCCACCAGGGCTACCAACTGTTTTTTAATATCATTTTTATAGCATAATTTAAATAAAAGAAGGGTAGAACGGTTTTTATTTTTACAAAACTCAAAGCAAAAAATACTTTTCCCCACTGAAAAGGAACAGTAAAGATTAGGAAACTATAAGAGAAACAAACATCCCTACTCCCAAAGGTTATTTTCAAAGGAAGTGGAGGAAAGGATAGCGTCTTGTCCTTCATGAGTATTTCTGCCATTATTACAAAACCCAGATTATTTCAAATGTTTCGTCAAGTGCTCTTGAAAGTGTAATGTCAAATAGAATTTACAGAAGAATCTGTTAAATGGAATATCAGTATTAAATGCCCTCACTTTTAGGGCATAATGGTGTTTTCTTGTTCAGTTTCCATGCTGCTCGCAACAAGCCCAGAGAGACAAGTCTCGCAGTTCTTTTTAGTCAAAGCCTGTTGACACTTTAGGTCAGTACATCCCTGAGGAAATCAAATCACTTCTTAAATATAAATTGAGAAGATTAACCTTAGGCAAGTGAGAAGCATATTGCTGGGGGAAGGTAGTGGAGGAACATTAAACCACCATTTCTTTTGCAGGTAAATAGTTTGAGCTTTCCCTTGACTTGCATTTTAGCCAAAGATGATTTCTGCAGTACCATTGACTTTAGCTGATGACATTTTTTTGAACTGATTTTTCACAATTGGTTGCAATTCTTTTCATTTGGGAAAAACAGAGTTTCTTTGTGTTAAACAAGATAAAAACCTGAATGCATTGAAGGAACACAATCTGTAACTACTCCTATCAGATTAATATTTTTAAGTTACCATACCTATCAGATGCACACGGAAAAGATTTTTTTGTACAAATATCTATAAAAGTTATTTTTGTACTCTTTTGTTTGTGTGTTACTACTCAATAACACATTTTAGGGAATTAAGCAAATGCATCTAGCAACTGCTGAATTTGTAGTAATATTATTTTAAAAGCAGGAAGGAAGCTAGCATAGCAAGAGCTGATATTAAAAGACTTATTTCAAACTTAGCCTAGCTAAAAATATGCAAGAAGAGTTTAACCACAGCTGAGATGCACTCTGAGGAAGGCTTTAGGGCACAGAGTCCTAGGAAGCCTGTGATCTGGGTTCCTTATGAGCTCCTTCTTTTACTAGCTTTGACTGTCTCAATCCTCATGTATTTTTTGAAATCTAGGTCTTATGTAGTTCAAGAGTTGCATTACCAAACACAGCTCTCATTTTATCTAGGTTGTAAATTAAAAAAAAAACAACAACCAAAGACTGCAGCGTATTTGAAATCATTGTCCCCACTACCCTTTTATTTTAAAAACCTCCAACACAATAATTCATACTCATGAGAGACTTCCTCAGCAATCTGCATCTGAAAGCAGAGTTTATCTCAGTGCAGGATGTGTCCCAAGAGTCCATAAATGTCATTGCACAGACAGCATAATCTGATCAAAATATACAACTAAGGCTCAGACAGTGAAAAAGAGAATCAGAACTGCAGTAGTTACTGAACCAGTGGTTTGCAATTTTTTTGATGGAAAAGCACAGCTTTTAAACTTAACTGTCCATCTTACAGCAGATGCTAGCAGTCCATGTGCTTTTAAGAGTAAGCAACCTTTCCATATGTATTCCTCCACTCATGTCAAAATACAAGCACTGTTCAGACAGAATCACTTGTAATATTTTGATGCCAGGGCCAAATGCAGGACATCCTCTTCCTTGTTCTAATCCCATACGGGCTCTGAATAGCACACTGTCAATGCAGCAGTAATGCTGAAGGGTTTGCTTGTGAGACCATTTGCATTGAATGTCTACAGCTTAAAGACTAAAATTAAGAAAGTGCCATTAACTCCTCATTGTGGCCCATTATTTGAGTGAACTCTTGTTTCCCATTTCCCAGCTGTTCTAGATGGTTAACATCTGCAGCTCTGGGTCAGCATCCATTAGGGAAAGCACCAGTCAAGCTGCATCGACACTTTTCTCAAACTAATATTTATGTGTTTACGTGAATAAAGATTTTGAGGCAGACACATTTTTTCCTTTCAGTTGTTTTGTGTCTAGACTATTAAACTTGTAAGACGATGTGAATTGCTTACTTGTACTCTGAACATTTCTGCAGGATCTCAGCCATTCTGTTTCATGGTTTCAAGGACATTTGTCAATGAATTCTTCCTGCTTTCACCTATCGCCTTTTATTAAGGCAATATAAGTTAAGTCAGGAAGTGCTAATTAAACCAAATGAACACAGATGTGTACACCTCACAAACAGCTTATGAGCCATGTTTCAAATAGGGCTTGGATTCTCTGCAGGTTTGGTCTAACCTGGATACAGCCGATTTCACTGGTACTGAACCAGAAAGATTTTTGACAGTCTTCAAAGTGCTAATCTTTAAATATAAGAAAAAAATAAATTAGCATGGGATTTTCAACCCCTTTACTTCTTAATTTCAGCAAAAGCTCTGTCATAACAGACTATTTTTCATTCATCACCACTAACCAAAGATGACAAATATGATGAAGGTCGAGGCAATAGCACAACTGATTCTGACTCTGATAAGCAATGTATCACTGCTTTCTCCCCTCTCTCTCTTCATCCTCAGGCTTTTCTGGTTTTTGCCTAGACAGCTACTCCCTACCATAAGACAGTTCCTTCAAATACATTATGTGGTCATGAAGTGCTACAAATTTCAAATATTTTCAGAAGGAAAAAAAACCTGGTAAAAAGATCAGAAATCAAATAAAAGGAGGGAAAAGAGATCAAATATATAAACAGCCATCATACAAAGCCTGTTCCTTTTCAAGCAAATAGAGTGCAATGTCAGCTATATTTCCTTCTTCCTTCTGGACTTCATTCACCCACAGTTTTTTGTTATGAGCTGAGTACATAATGTCTCTGAGCTGGGAATTCCTATTACTGATTTACATGACACTCAGTGGAAGAAGCCCCTGCTCTTTGACCAAAGCATTTTAGTTCAAATTAATAAAATCTTGTGGCACTAAACTGTTTTTCCAAGACGCTACCACTCAGGGTCACAAAAAATCACATCAGTGTATAGGGGTAAAAC
Source organism: Piaya cayana (assembly GCA_013389865.1). Taxonomy (NCBI): domain Eukaryota; kingdom Metazoa; phylum Chordata; class Aves; order Cuculiformes; family Coccyzidae; genus Piaya; species Piaya cayana. The sequence continues at coordinate 134,810 of WAAB01008995.1, read as the reverse complement.
CTATTGCCTCAGTGCTATTGACTAGAGACTAAATAATTTTCCACTAAAATCTCTCTTCTCTCTTTAATTATACTTTGGGATTTGGCATCTTGCCTTTCATCATGACAAACCTTTTCCTAAGCCACCAACATGTGGTTCCAGGAGGTACTTGGTACAGGTTAAATATGATATTAAAAGACAGGCCTTAGCTATAACCCCTGCCTTAGCAACAGGAATGACCAAAAATTTCAGCCAGCTTTCAAGGACAGGCTTTGCAATATGGAAACATACACTACCTAGGAGGAGGGAATTGTTTCAGATTATTAAAAACCAGTCAATGTAGAATTTGGGTGGGCAGCACTTCTGCTATTTAATATTTCACATTAATTGTTTCTGTTCAGCATCTACATGACAATATAAAATATTTATATAGATATTTTACTATTACAGGAAAACCACAGAGTATGGGGAGATCCATGAGCTTACAACAGAAGAACAGTTTGTAGAAGGAAAATATAAGGTTGTGTTTTACACCAGCTCTTACTGGAAAGCACTTGGCCTTTCTCCATTCCATGAATATGCTGATGTAAGTATCAGCAGGTATACTTAATAACGTATATACTGTGTAGTGGCATCAGCTGGAAAGAACAAATACTGAAGGAACAGTAATAGTTGGTGAAATCATTCACTACCACATAACACTGGGTGAATAAAGGCAGTATGTGGGCAGCTAAGCCAAAGGAAGTAGCTGGCTTCTCTGAAAATACTGACATGGCTTTTTCAGAATGGAGGTGTGCCCATTCATCCATTCAGACCAGTAGAGACCTTTGTTCAAAGAAAAAAGCTACATTATTCAAAATTACACAGTGTTTAAAAAAACAAAGAAAAAAATACTGCTTTTATTTTTGATGAAGGAATACTTGGTATTAGAAAAAGTTTCTTTACTGAAAGAGTGGTCAAACACTGGATCAATCTGCCCAGCAAAATGGTAGCATCACCTTCCCCAGAGGTGTTCAAAAACCATGTAGACATCGCACTTGGGGACACAGTGGCATAGTGGTGTTGGGCTGACAGTTGAACTGGATGGTCTTAGAGGTCTTTTCCAACCTTACTGATTCTATGATTTTATGACTGTAGAGATTTAGAAACCCTAATTTTATAGGAAATACGCTATTCTTGAATCAGAGTTATTTACCGCTTATTAGTCACCTGAAAATCCCTGAATACTAGTAAGACCTTAAACAATTCTTTCCAGTGTTCCTTTTTTTAAATAAACAAAACTAAAAAAAACACAAACCTCTCTGTACTGAAATATGCAATAGAATAAAAAGCTTAAAAATATAAAAAAATAACCATTGTGGGAAAGCAAAAGTTGTCTGTTTCATCAATACTGAAATTTCATAAACAGGCCAGCAAATATAACCATGTCTTGTGCCTCTCTCTGCTTTCAGCCCTACACTGATTCACTGTGTGCTTTATTCTATTACATTTAGTTAACATTTCCAAATTAAAATTCTTCATGCTTAATCTGCCATTAAATTTGAGTTTCCCCAAATTAAGTAGTCTGGAACAGCTACAGGCTGTGTTGTAGAACATTTTAAATCACATGTTCATGAAGCTCTGTGAAAGACTAAAATAAATGACTGAGGCCCAGGTCCATAAAAGTCTGAGGTGCAGCTTGAGTCACTTAGATCAAATAAACTGTCCTCAAATATACTCCCAAATGACTGGAACGTCTGAAAGTTACTAAGGCCTATGGAAGAGTTTCACCTCAAAAGGTGCTTAACAGCATCTGGTCAAGACTGTTCCAGCTAGGCTGCTGAAGAAGCTTTCCTTTGACATAATAGCCTACATGTCAATAAATTAGCTTGGGAAGTTGGCAGAGTTCAATGACTGGTTAGGTAGAAGGTAGCTTAAGACTACCGCTCTCATGTCTCAGCAGCTCAGACTTGGGCAACACCAGGAGGTAAGAGGGAACTCTCTAGTCCTCTTAGAGAAAGTATGTCAAGAAAACAGAGAGACTAAAGAGAACCAAAGAAAGTGGGAGCTTAACCCAGGTGACAAAACTTTCCTAGGAACTGGCTGTCCCCAGTTTCAAGGTACTGATTTGGAGGGCATTCAATTTTAATTATATTAGGATACAGATCCTTCCTTGTTCTGGCAAGTACAGCCACTCAGTTCTTAGTGCAAGTACTGACTTATTTACAGGCTGTGTTAAAAACAGGGGCACTGAAGTGCAGAAAGCAACTCCAAATGCCTACCTAGCTTGGAGACCTCAAACAGAGGTTGTATTTAAGTTCACTAGATGGGCTTTCACCTACCCTTCTTATTGGTTATATAAGACATCCCCCTCATCCTACCATTCCACATCACAAACTAGGCTACCTGACTCAGGCATAGGTATCTGCACTTAGCTTCACCACAGCCTCCTTGTAGACCTTGGTCCAAACCTCACAAATTTCTCTGTCTTCAGTAAGCATCACAAAGTAGCAGGGAGTATTACCCTTCGGAAGGGTAAAACTATTGGGTGGACAGAACAGGCACAGTATTCTGCAGAGGAAATAGAATGTGCTTCCTAATTCTTAATAAGGTAGCTTTGAACGTATGTTGTTCATCATGATCACAAGTTTTCTCTTTTCCAGGTGGTGTTCACTGCTAATGATTCCGGTCACCGCCACTATACCCTTGCCGCTCTCCTCAGTCCTTACTCTTATTCAACCACTGCTGTTGTCAGCGATCTCCATGAATAAAGATGTTCCGCCCTTTCACAAACACTCTCCTCCTCTAGAACTATCATAGGCTTTTAGGAGGAAGGTTTTTCCTACTGCTAATGCATAACTTTTTGCTACATTAGGGGTTTTTTTCATTTTGTAACCTGCCAAATTTCAGACAAGTCAATAAAATGTTACTTCTTTAAAACAGTTTTGATTTTATTGCTGGAGTTTTATTGTGTTCTAAAGTGTCATGACTCTCATTAAAGTGCAAAGGACATCTCAAAAATAAGCATAACATGGCACTTGATTTGTTTCTATTATCTCCCTCCACTACCTTAAAAAATAAATACATTGTCTCAAAATAAGAAGTTACAGAATTGTGCTACCTTAAAAAAGCTGATCAAATACATGTACGTCAAACAAGAAAATCATCCACGTTACTCTTAATTTACACACAGAAGAGACAGTCCCACTATTAAGTAGGTCACAGAGTAAGTAGGAGAAATACTGAACACCTAACAGCAGAAAAATACAATGCAGAAAAAGTGTTGAGATATTTATCCATCTATCGATCTATCTACAGCTGAAAGAGTTCAAAACTGAGTGCCTTTACTTAAAACTTCAGGTAAACCTCAGCTTTTCAAGAGCAAAGTTCGATGCTCAGTCTAGGAACTTCTGAAGCAATCTCAATTCGTACCATTTTTAACAACTTTTTAACACAGCTGGGTACCATATTCAGGCACATTTCCATTATTCTAATAACTCAAATCTCTAACCATCATTTTTAAAAAGCCCTAAAACAGAAGCATCAACTTAATATTCTCTTCATATTTTTAGAAACTGGAAGAGAGAATCTGTAAAGTGACTGATTCAAATAATGTTGATAAACTGACCAAAGACTTCGGGGGGCTTTAGCAGTGATTTCTGTACAATGGCCTATTGTATTTAAACTATCCTGAGGTACAAGAATTGTTTTTTAATGGGATTACATAAACTGCAGAGATAGTTACTGAAATCATGCCACTCAGAAATGATCAGCACTCTTCTGCCACTGACCTTAGAGTTTATCTCTTCACCCAGAGCCTGCTGGGACCACTGCATACCAAGTGAAATTGCAACTTAGAAAAGTTTGACTTTAATGTTTCACTATTTGGTAACCTTTTCCCCTTATCTCTGGACAGGACCATAGTTGCACAACTCTCCTAAGCAGTACAAATAGCTTCAAAACAGTACGCATCTTAAAGAACGAAGATGTCATAGGATTTGAAAACCAGATTTTTTTCACAGTGGGCTATGCTGAGCCTTCAAAATAGGACATTAATGTGTTCATAGAGGCATAGTCTTTAAAAAAAAAAAATCAAACCAAAAAACTACTCTGTATTTAGTCATCCATCCAATCATAGGATAAGCCTAGTAAGACTGTACATACCCGTGTCTAACCAAAGATCAGAACGACAAAGTTGAATTCCAAGTAACACTTCCCTAAAATGAAGTAGTTGCTTCTGGTGGGAGCTGGCTTGTAGTTGTCCTGAACTTGTACTGAATCTAATGTACAAATAAAGCGATAGAACTTAAAACACTGTTTAACCGCTCTTCAGAAACTGTATGTCGGTATCTGGTTACCACGCATAAGATAACTAAACAGCCAAGACATTAACTACTTACCTTTCCTCTGAGGTGGGGAGGCCACCACAGAGAGAAATCTCTTAAAAGATAAACATGGGTGAACCAATTATGCCAAGCCATAACCAACAGAGAAATTCTCACAGAAACTGAAACTGTTAAGCTGACTAGAAATCTGTATTTCTCTTAACTATATGAGATCTATACAGCACTATTCCTCATTTCCAAGATCACTGCAATTGAGCTAGGCAATATTCACACAGGCAATGATAGAAGAGACTTATTTTTGTAGACAAGGTTCATGTTTGTAAGGGTTACTTATTTTCTCATTGTTTGCTAAGTAAATAGTATGAATCAGCATGTTGAAAGTCATATGGGTTTTCTGATAAGTAGCCTCAGTTTACAGGTCTTGATATAAAAATCACAGATCCCACCAGTTTTTACTGGCTTACACTGAGACTTCCTAGTGGTAGGCAAAATGGCTTTTCATTCTTTATTTCTTGTTTTCTTAGCTGGTCTGGTATTTTTCTCTGAAGCTGCACCACAGGTAAGTGTCTCAGGATTTAGACCCTTCATATTGATGTAGTCACAGCTTCTTAAATTGTTTTTTAATACTTTAATTAGTGTAAGTGAAAAATAGACTATTTCATTTTATTACAATTATTTTGATTTTATGGATTGTATTGACTATAATTCTCTCCTATTGATCTTTTTCTGGTCTTTCATTCTCCTTCTCAAGTGATTAGTGAGAGGGTTTTATTGTTAGAGAAGCAGCGCTTCTCATTAGACTCAGCTACTGTGTGGAAACCAATGTAAGACATGAAAGAAAAATATATTCACTACACAAAAGCTTTGAGCCTGTTGAAAAGTAAGTAATAAACCTTATAACACAATGAACAAACTCCTGTCATGAGGGATTCCATTTCCTGTTGCAAGATCCATGCTTAAGAAATGCTTTCTCTAGTCATCTCCTTTACTGCTCCATCCACTACAGCTCTAGCCCATGCAAGCAAGGAGCTATCTCAATGCTCATTGATGAAGGCAAAGAACAGACTAAAGCCAGGATCCCACTGCAGAGGTTTCATTTATTCCAGCAAAGCAAGCCAGAAATGCAAATGCTTCAGCCTGAAATTCTACTAGGACAGACTTGTCTCTATCTCCCCTCCTACTATTCTTCCTCTTGAGCTCAGGTCTTTCTAAAAATGAATACCTGACCACCCTGTGAAAGGAAGCAGACTTTCATTGAGCTCCCAGGGTGTAAAAGACACGAAAATAAGTGGCGGTACTAATGTCCCTGCTTTGCCAGTGCCTCAGAAGAAACACTAGCAAGGAGCCTCTGCATTCCAGAAAGGGAGTCTGAGCAGTCAGGGCATACAGGCAGTACAGATACACGAAGATACATTGTTTCTAAACAGGGCAGTGTTCCGGGTCAATGGGATGGTTAGAGGATGTAAGAGAGGGCTCTTAGCCTTTGACATCTACATCATGATTAATTTTCCTATGATTAAAAGATCAATGGTTATTATTTTGAGGTCATAGCTTCCACAAAGCTATATTTTCTCCCTTTTCATCTACAGAATTAGGTAATGGAAAGTCAAAGTCCTTATTCAACTCTACCTTTGAATAGGTAAAACATTGGGGCATTACCCTTGACTGGGATAAACACGTTGGGAGTGAAACTACAACCACCCCATCTTTGAAGGAAGGTTTTGCTCCTTTATGCCTGCCCAGCTGCTAGGGGCTGACATTAAGATAACTCTACATCAACAAGACATCAGAGGCTCTCAAATCCAGAAAGCCGTGCTCAAATTGCCACTCCAAAATTCAGAAGAACAGTTGCCATGTTTCTACAACTTTTCACGATAAATTATTTCCTACTGAGGTCACAGCTGCCTTACAGTTTCATGCTGGAGATGCTATGTAGCTAAGCCATGCCAAAGAGAAAATAGAAATGTATTCTCACCCACAGACACAGCACTTCCTCAGTGAACACTGCTACACCCCACCTGACAAATCCTGACATCTTCCTCCCTGAATCCACTCTATCCAGCCACTAGAAAGCCTCAGGCTACATTTCGGCAGTACATAGTGATCTTGTTGAGGAAATCATGGTATATTCTGTAGATCTAAAGAATAATATTCCTTACTGCTTCATGATGCACCACCACTCCCCTTTGTTAAAAAATAAAAATTATTTTTCTTTCTGAAGGGCTCTGCTGACTCCAAGCATCCCCTTGTCATAAAAATTCTGGATTCAGTCCGAGGAAGTCCAGCTCCAATTGTTCCAGTTAAGTTATATAAAGAAGCTGCAGATGGATCTTGGGAACTGTTAAATTCAAAGTAAGTCATACCAAAATAATGAGTGAAAGAAGGGAAAGGAATAGGGAAGGGGCCAAATAGTTGAAAAAACGATTTCACATAATCTACCATGTCTTTTTTAGTCACAGCAAAGATAACTTAATATTGAATTAATTTGCTGCAGACTGTCTTTTAACTGTACTACAGTTTCAACTACCACATCCATTTTATAATGCTTTATAATTATTGTGAGCACAAGAAAGTATTTTAAACTACCCTTTAATTCAATCACCACTTTTCTTCAATTTCACTACATAGGATTATGTTACTTCATAGTACTCAGCAATAGTACAATAGAAGAAGCAGGCAGACTATTTTAGTTTCTTTGAAACCAAGAGTGTGGTTGAGAACTCTAGCTTTATTGTCTGTTTTTCTTCTTTCCAAATGGATTTTTATTTCATACATCACCATAGCTTTAGAAAGAAAGCAGAACTGTTTTAAACATACAGCACACCATATTTCATAGCTGTGTTTGCTTCAAGAAAAAAGGCAACATCCAAAAGGAGAAAATCTAGTGATAAAGATTTCTCACCTCCTCCCCTACAGAGAAGTAATTACATCTAAAATAAGAATCTCCCAGACATTTAAACACTGCCATATCTTTTTTAAAAAATCTAAGTATGGAATTTCAGCTGTAGATGGCTTTTATCAAAATTGCCATCAATTTTAGTATATATTAACATTTCAGAAGCTCAAAGACTATTTTTACTTAATTATCTGAAATGAAATTGAAAAAAAAATTGGGAATACATGGAATGAACATTCAACAAGCAACACCCTTCTTCTACACTTATCTCCTCTAGATAGTTGCAAAATCTCATCCCAGACCTTTCCAAGTCTGTTAATAGTCTATTCTACCTAAAAAAGTGAGATAGGACTCAGAAGGGTTAAAGAAGACATAAAGCAAGAATTTCAATAGTGAGATCCCAGACTCACAATGGCCTCAAGCTCCGCCAGGGGAGGTTTACGTTAGAGATTAGGAAGAAGGTTTTTACGGAAAGCGTCTTTAGGCACTGGAATATGCTGCCCAGGGAGGTGGGTGATTCGCCTTCCCTGGAGGTGTTTAAGTTGCAGGTGGACAAGGTCCTGAGGGACATGGTTTAGTGTTTTGTGGGAGTGGTTGGACTCGATGATCCAGTGGGTCTCTTCCAAGCCGGTGATTCTGTGATTCTGTGAAATTCAGCTGGATAGCTGGATGTTGACAGAAGCCTTTAAAACACACTTAACATCTGAAATGAAGAATACAGTAGCTTTAAGATGAGGTATGTGAAAGTTGTGGTAATACTGAAACAACCTCTCCAGCCTTGTTAATTGTAAATAACTGAATGTTAGCAAGAGATTCTGAAATAACTGTTCCTAATTAAAGACATGTTTGGGTTTAGCTGAGAAAGCTAATTAGATAAATGAACATTTAAGAAATCCTAAGTAATGCACTGGACAATTACATTAAAAACATTGAATTCTTTATTTCTCTTGCATGCAATTTGAACAAAATATGTTTGGAAGCATATTTGGCACTTGAGGTACAAAACAGTGGTTTGTAACTAAAATCAGATACTAGTAACACTCTTATTTGCTGATAACTTATCCAATCAAAATCCTAGTATTATAAAACTTACTTCACAGAAATAGGTTTCAACCAAGAACCATCTTTGAAAGACAGCATTCAATATTGGTTCTAGAGCCGTAAATTAGTAGTTCAAAGGCATATGTTTTCAAGCCAGCATTATGGCCTTGGATAGCACTGATAGCATCCTCAAATCAAACAAAACCATCTGTTTGCTGAGAATGGAAAATCAACTGATCAATACAGACAACAGAGAATTCCATAAGGCTATGCTGTTGGCTGACCCACAGTCATTTCAAATAGAAGATCTCAAATTTCAAATAGCCAAACGCAAAAAAAAAAAAAATCATACTGATAAAACAAGTCGATACATTTAAGTAAGAAAGAAAACTACAGAAAAAACAAGAGAGTTGACCCTATTTACTTGCACAGTAAGTGCATCGTAGAGCTTCCATATTGCTTACAGCAGTAGTGAAGTTTTCCTTCTGAGTCAGTTCATTTAATTAACTCCAAGACTCTGCCAAGAGTCTTTGAACAATAACACCACCAGCTTTTGGCTCATTCCCATATCATGCAAGGTGGAGACATGCAGGCAGCCACCTGCTGTGGCAATTGTGGAAGTAGCAAATGCCAAGACAAGCACTGAAGGATCCCTAATACATATGGAGATAATCCATTCCAGAATAATATAAGTATTCATCACATTACTTAAGCTGCACAACATAACTCAAGTTGAGTTGCTAAGAACTGAAATTTTCTAGGGCTTATAATGACAAAATAAAACTGCATTCTTCTTCTGTCACACAGGCAAACCAATGACAACGGAGAGCTCCATGAGCTCACAACTAAAGACCAATTTGTAACAGGAATATACAAGATTGAACTTGACACAGCCACTTACTGGAAAAGACTGGGCTTGAATCCCTTCCATCACCATGCTGATGTGAGTATTCATCTTCTTAGTTGCAAAAGATACTTTATATATCTAGGCTTCAAAAACTAACTGCATGTGTTGAACTTTCTTTTCGCTTTAAAACATTTATGCATTAACACTTTAAATCCAAAGTCTCAATGCATTATAACAACATGCTCATTAGTTACCTAGTTACTAGCTTCCCCATAACTCTCAATAAGAACTTAGATGCATTCCTTACAGAGACATTTTATGACCTCCTACCTCTGCTTAAGCCTGTGATTCTTTCTGTGACTAATACTAGACACCTGAAGGAGAACAAGACTCCAAGTCTACTGGGAAAAGGATTTTTCTGCCTCTTAGATCCTGAATTTGTATGGATGCAGAAAAAAATTATAATTTAGATTTTTAAAGATAATGGAAGATGAAGAGTCTTCCGAATCTCTGGTTCCTCAGAAAAAAAGGTGCAATAGGCCTTCTTAGCTTGCACAGGACAGATAAACTGGTTAGATGAAGGTTGTCCAGATCAGGTACTGACTGAGGCTAGCTGCAGGGTTTGGGAATCCTCAAGAGCTGTCCCCTTCCCTTCCACAGCATCAATCCCTTCATATTACCTTTCAATAGCATTCCCATATTTGTTGTTTGCTGGACTGTGACCCATGAATGAGCACCACCAGCTGTACAGTTTGCAACTACTGCACAGCAATTCTTTGTCTCCTTGGAGAAAAGGTGGCAAATACCTGGATTAAATTTTGTTTCTGCCTCCCTGAACTGGAAGAGTGACGACATTCTTACTCTAGACAAAACCAAAGATTAATGCTGCATAGTCTGTGATAACTGAAATAGAAGAAGTAAGATTAAAGTGTACGTTGATTATACATCAAAATAATGTTCAAGTCTATATTCTAAACCAGAAATCCATTTAATCAGAGTGAAAGAGCCTCCTTTCTTAAAAATAAGCCTCAATATGGATCGTGTTTATCTCAGTTCCCTAGCTCTTCCATATGCACCTTTTTTATTAATGTTGAAAGGTCTGTTGTATGTAAGGTTATTATCACATTGTGGCTAAAGGACTAATGCAGTACTTCTCTCTCTACTAGATATCCAAGTAGGAGTAAAGAAACTAATTGCTTAGTATTTTAGCCTGATAATAGTTACAGTGGCACTATGCTTAATTCTGTTTCTCAAAGTTCAGGATTTCATAAAAGCAACAAAATGAACTGATGCTTAAAAAAAAGAACAAACACAAAAAAACAATGGGGTTCAACCCAGATCTTCAATGAGGAAAAAAAATCTTGTTGCCATTTAGAAGTGCCAACAAGGAAATCCTGATCTAGATAATAAATATATTAGTTAAAATTTCAGCCAAGTGGCATGTGTACTTTTAACAGAAGATTGAACCAGTCAAAAACAGTGCATGGCAGGCAGCCATAAATCACACTAACTGAATCACCACAAAAGAAGATACTTCCAAAGTTTTGTGGAAAGGTTAAATGAAATGATCACAATGGTTCTGTCTAGGATCATACCTGGAGACTGCTGCTCATTTGTCTTGTATTTGTTTTTTTCTTTTTCCAGGTGGTGTTCACAGCTAATGATGCTGGTTATCGACATTACTCCATTACTTTTTTCCTCAGTCCCTTTTCATATGCAAGTACAGCAGTAGTTAGTGAGCCAGTAGAATAGAATCACACATTAAGCATAAGAAGTTCACGTGTAAATTGAGGTTTCCATAAATAATAAGAACTAGTTTCTGACTGCATCTACAGCTTTAGATCTAACAGTAACAGTCAACTACTGTATTCATGTTGTTAACTTCAGACAGAACATGCACTGATTTGTTTTCAAATACTCTTCTGAATAAAAGTATCCTGTATTTCTGTATTTTCTAAGTATTGCTCTTTGAAATAAAAGTTTAGGGTTGAAAAAACAGATTACGCTTAGAAAAAATACACTGAAAGTCCATTAAGGGGATCCTGAGGAGAAACCAAATTTTTCCATGAAGTTAATAAGCTACATTCCTTCTTGCAAAATAAACTAACAGAACATATCTGAAAGACACACAAACCACAACCTACCATCATTCATACTTTATAACTGAAGCCCACAATAGATGGGTACTACCACACAGGGCCCCACATCATGATCATATAACTCACCTCCCAATTCTGTTTTTAAAGATACAGAAGTATTTAAAGATGCTAAGGATGCTCACATGCTTAGAATGACTTCTATCCTGCTTTCCAATATATTATAACTGGTGACATTTTCAAGGAGAGTCCATATCCAGTGTTGAAAGATTATTTGTGTATTTTCATAAAATTATGCAAATACCTTTGACCCCAGTTGAAGTAATCCCAAAAATTACTCATATACCTCTAACTGGACACTTCTGTAATAGTTGCAAGATTAAGATGAACTGATGATTCCTGAGAAAACCAGCTCCCTATTTAATGCCAGAAGAAATACAGATGAACCCTTCTATTTCCCATTGTTGTAATCCATATATAAGGAAGATTACTCCTAAGTGGAGATAAGTATAGAGAAGCACCCTTACAAGAACAGCAACCCTATTTTGAAGAGGTAAATACAAATGCTGAGTCATTTAATAAAACAAAAAGCTGAAAGCATATAAATACCAAAAAAGGGAAAACAATTTGTTAGCCTAAGGCTTGATTCCATCACAACTTAACCTAATGTGTTTGCTGGCCAGGTGCCCTTTCTTATTACTTCAAGGAACTAAGAAGTTGGAACATGAGTACTTTGTCCATAAACACAAAGAAGATATACTCTCAGTACTTCACAATAAACAAACCAACACAATCTTTAGAATGTTATATTTCATAAAAGACAATGATAAAAAAGTACAAACATTTTCATGAACAACAAAAAACCCAAAACTATGATAGTACACAGGAAATTACCAGCATTTGTTTCAGTGCATTTTTCATTAAGCCTATCTTACATACTTCTACAAATAAAATCATCTTAAGTACACTTCTTGCCGATACGCAATGGATCCTTTTAATATTTTAAAATAACTGGCTCATTCGTAACACACTACACCACAGTCATTAGTAAACATAATGATAGAAAAATAGACTGGCAAGATCCAAGAAAAAGGACATTTTTCATCTTTCGCTTGTTTTTTCAATATACTGTCTACAGCAAAATGGATTTTACACTTTATATTCTACTTAAATTTGAAATACAGCAAATGGGCTTAAGAGCATCTCATCACAACTGTTAACATTTCTGTAATGTTTTTACTTGTTAATTTGCAAAACCTTTAGAATCTTGTAAAATACTCCCTCTTTCTTCTCCCTCATGTTCACTCATTGAACTTAATGTTCCTTTGTTGGATATTCAAAGGCCAGTGTGAGTGGTTTCTCTCTACATTTTACAAGAATCATGAAAATATCAAAAGGAATGTGCTCAACTCTTAGTTCTGCATCACATTTATTTTGTTTGAAGGCACTGGCTATGTTAAAATTCACTACAGAATAGTACTGAGTTCAAGCAGGTAGCATACGAGCATTATTTTGATGTAATTTAAGATGGCAACTTTTAGAACTTCCCACCAAAGTGATTAAAGGTATTTAGACAAGAGTGTTGGTTAACAATTTGTAATTTAACATCATCACTTTGGGGCACCAAACTGTAAACTTTTAAAGAACTCGGCTATATGTTATATTCCATTCAGAAAATGGTTTAAATCATGTTTTCCTAAGACCACACATAACTGATCACTTAGAGCTGTAAAGTTATATTAGTTCAGCCACAGCGTATGTGTAATATATGTATGTATACATATATACGCATTAGATTTTTTTTAAATTGCACATCAATTTCACAGAATGCCTAACAAATGGGCACAAAAGCATGCTTCAGAAAACAGTACTGACCTACAGTACCAAAGGATATTTCACAATCATAGGTGTTAAAACGTACGTGAAACTACTGAAAACCAGAAATCACTTCAAAATTACAACAGGCATTTAAAAATTTATTCAGCAGTTCTTAAAGAATTGTATTAGTCTGTTATGAAATAAGACTGGTTTATTTTGAGGATATAATTGTTCATACAGTGTATTTATTACCTCCCATTTATCCATAAGCTTCAGGATATCCTATACACTCCTATTTCGGGAGGAGATCTAACCACCTTTTTTTTGAAGGATGTTTTGTTCAATCTATGCTCACTTTCTGTTATTTTCACTGCATCACATCATTCCTAAACCTTATTAGATTAACTGGTAGATTTTAAGGTAATTCCAATATAGTTAAAAATATCTCCATTCTCAACTACTTAAATAAAATCATTATATTTCTAATGAACATTTCAGATGCCTGCATAAGCTCATAACTTTCCTGAAGAACAGCTAAGGGCAAAAATTTATTGTTGGGATGTGAAACTTGTATATGACAAACAAACTCAAATACACAAAGCACCACATCATCTGTGGCAGCAATCAGGAAACACATATTAATGAGTTAAAGTGAAGATTATTTGTCAACACTCTTACAGAACACTTTGTGAATAAACAATCCTTATTATATACTGCTTTCCATTCTTCATGGGAGCAGAAGTCAGTCTTTGGTTCCAAAAGAACTGAGTAACTGTGAGAAACAGAACAGTTTAGTAGATCTTGGTCAGCATCTTTGCAATAACACAGAAAATAAATGATCCAGTCCTTTTCCTTAATAGTATTAAGTGATATAAAAAAAAATAGGGAAAGATAATAATGCTTAGCAGTATGATACTTTTGGGTAGCGTAACATTACAGAAAATAAGAAGATATGGGGTTTTTTATAAGTTAAGGAAAAAGGCTAGTTACTTATACACATAACACCACAAAAATAAACAGATAGGACCAATTCATAGGGGGACTGCGTAACCTCAGTCTCATTGAAAGTCATCGACTTGAGGATACTTAGTGCATCATAGAAGCACTTGTCACTCTACCAAAATAGGCCCCTAAATAGCTATATTGATTCACAACATTAGTGGAATTTTAAAAAGCACTTGGGATTGGCCTGCTTTCAGTTCTGCTTAAGCCATCAGCAGGAGAACAGCTTGACCAACACCATGGTTCAGAAAATTCCACACTGCAAGCATTACACCTATTAGAACTATGTTTTATTTTCTTAAAAATCTAACTTTAATATTCTTCCAACAAAGACACATTTTTGGCTCTTCTGATTTTGGAAGAATAAAAGTGCTGTTTACTGGGATTTTTTTAAAAAAAAAGAACAATACCAAAATACTGTATGCACCCAGACACATTGTTTTAGGCATTTAAATCCCTGACATTGACACTAGTGGCACACTTGGAAACAGTTAAGAATTCCTGTAGATCATAATACACAACAAATTGCAAGATTCTCCATGGTACACATGCAATATGCTTATAAATAGGGCTTAGATGGCAGGCAGGGTATTGTACAATTTTGCTGGCAATAAATAAAAGGTTTCTTTCTAGCAGTTCATATACAAATTTGATTTTTCTACATAGATATGCAGGAGGCCTAGAGCTCAAAACTAGTATAACAGTTTACAGTCATAGCTGGCCAACAATTAATATTTCCTTCATTTCACATAAGGTATAACCTTTTTTTAAGCATACTTATATTTTACAATTGCTCTTTCATGCTAACAAAAACATCCCTATAGAATTCAAACAAGACCACACTCAAATACATACTGAAGCATAAAATACCGAGCAATTTAAAAACAATGTACACACATGAATTTACATCACATATTTACAAAACACATTTTAAAAAGAAACAAAAGCATTCCTTTAAATATCTGCCAGAGGACGGGGAGCAGTTTAGTATAAAAAAAATCCTGGAAGATGCCTTTTTTCTTACTTCCAGAGAAGCTACAAGTCTGATTTTGCAGTTTATTTAGTTGAGTGGTTAAAGTAAAGAATATGAAGAATGAAGGCTTGAACAGTGGTCTCATGCTGTAAACATCCAAGTGGTAGCTGCTGCATTTTCTTTCAGAATAAAATGCACGGTACATATAATCACTTCACTTCTCATCCCAAATATGGTCAAAAAACTCTAATTCTAAATTGTTGTTTGTTGGGTTTGTTTTGTTTTCTTTTACAGTGTCTATTAGTAGCTTCCAGTGTTAAAAGCTTATTCTGGCAGGGTAGCTTGTCATTTTACTTCCATCAATAGTCTCTAACAGGAGCAAGTTCTGGTATGAGATTAACAGTTATATTTTTATACAATCTACTGACAAGTATTTTAGGAGTATATACTAAATTGTTCAATCCATCAATATACTGACGTTCTCTGGAATATCTCAGAAGCTTGTATCTGCAGAGGGAGTTGGAAGAAGAAAATATGATAAAGATTTGCAAGAAACAATAAACTGATGTTAAGAGATGATACTGTAACAGCCATTTCAGTTTGAAATACACTTTAAATTCAGAAACTACCTCTCAGCCCTTTAAACTTATTAAATTACCTACCTAAGCTTTAAAAGCAAATCACTGTTTTCTCAATATACTTAGATTTTATGTTCACGTATACAAGTTAGTATTAAGACTAAATAACAAAGTTGGCATTTGATATGCATACTTTTAATGGTTACAAACTAAGCTGATTTATAAAGAGTATTCAATTTCTTGATGTTCTTTTGCTATAAAGCTCAACTATTGAGCTCAGGTAAGATTTAGAAACCTTTAGATGATGAGAGGGCTGAAGTACCTTCCATATGAGGACAGGCTGAGAGAGTTGGACTTGTTTAGCCTAGAGAAGAAAGGCTCCAAGGAGATCCTATAAAAGCCTTCCAGTACTTAAAGGGAGCCTATCAGAAAGATGGAGAGGGACTCTTTAGCAGGCAGTGCAGTGCTAGGATGAGGGCTAACAGTTTTAAGCTGAAAAAGAGTATATTTAGATTAGGTATTAGGAAGAAATTTTTTACTGTGAGGGTGGTGAGGCACTGGAACAGGCAGCCCACAGAAGTTGTGGATGCCCCATCCCTGGAGGTGTTTGAAGCCAGGTTAGAAGAGGCTTTGAGCAACCCGATTCAGTGGAAGGTGTCCCTACCCATTGCAAGGGGGCAGAAACTAGACAATCTTTAAGGTACCTCCAAACCAAAACAGCGTACGATTTGCTGTTCATCATTATACCTTTAGATGCCTGAATTGGTTTTCACTTCCTTGTTGAGTTTCCTGCATTTGCAAGTATCTAAATTTATGGTGATTAAAAAAAGCTTCCCTCCCTCTTCCCTAGGTTACTAACTAAACATTTTAGTTTCATACCACTTATTTACTTATGCCTACTCCACATGTCTATTTAAAAATTATGAACAAAGCAGAAAATAAAGTTGTTTCCAGTAAAAGACATCCATCGATAACAGAATTGAGCAGTGCTGCTAATCACCTGAAAACTTTTACTTTGCCTTTCACATTCTAATTTTTAGGTGTAGCTTATCTCCTACATCCTGGTTACTACTCCAACCTAGGGCAGCCAGAACCTGTAGTTAAGAGTATTTTGCATCTTTGTAGCAAAAGAAAGGAATAGAGGAAGAAAAAGTTCATGTCAATGTAAGCAGGCAATGAGAAGGCCTACATATCAGAAAAGAATGAAATATGATGGAAGAAACCAATCCTTACAGAGTTTTAAAGTCTATTTTCAGGCAGGAGCTGTTTTCTTTTGCAGAATATCCAAATTGATGGAGCTTTGCCAGTACTAATGTCCAACTATTAAGGAATAATAAAATTCTGCATGAAAGAATATAATGATAGTATCTTCTGACACACAAATTCAGTCTCTCTCATGGTTAAATATGTTTGGTGTTCATATATTTCTTAATGTGCTTAATATACAAAGTTTAGCACTAAAGAGGGAGTGATGCTGATAGGCAGTGACTGCTTATTTGTATGGTTTGAAGATCTGCAGGTGTGTAAGAAAAAAATTTTATATCCTTAGCTCCGCTATTTGAACAATTCTGTTTTTCTTACCTTCCTAAAAACTGGACTTCACCTCTGTGATGGTGAGGAATGGATTTGTACTTCCCCAAGTCCCCTTCTGGTCTTGTTACATTGTATCCAGCATAATGAACCCTGCAGTATAATACATAAGTATTTCCAGGGAGCGTGTTGAAAAGATCTTATTACAAGTTGTAGCAAAAGTGAAAAACATGCATTAAATATTTTAAAGCTAAGTTTTTGCAATCAGTGACACCGTCTCCCTAAAAAATCCCAAACCACTGCTAACCCAACAAGTAAAAAAAGCTGGCAAAACCAATAAAGTGTGAAATAAAAAAATGATACTCAGTATTTCCTGCTTTGTTCTTAAAGCATGACAGCATGAAACCGTAAAAATAGTAAGGAAAAAAAAGATAAAAACATAAAACTCTTCCTTTAAAATATCTATCTTTTATATATAACCCATACAGATACTTTGTTTGAACTGGAACATTTTACACTTGTTTACAGTGAGCCGTTAGTAGTACATTAAGCATTGTATCCCATCCAATTTGTGACTAGTCACAAATTAACCTCTCTCTCAAACGCTGCTCCCAAGACATGAAAGATACTTAAAAAAAAAGAACATAATACTCATCCCTTCAAATGGTATGTTCTGGTATTGCTAAGGTGAACTCTCTAGAAATGTTAGATTTCATTCATTTAAAATAAATCTAAAAAAAACATAACAAGTGACAAAAGAAACATCTAATTGCTCTGAAAGGTTGGATATCACAGAACAATGAGAAAGACATAACCACTGAACACTCACCTGTTCCAAAGATCATCATCTTCTCCACCCCATCCCCAAAAGGCATTTGGAAACCCATTGATCTTCTTGAATTGTTCTACTGTCAGGCCACTTACACCACCGAAGAACTCATTGTATGGAAGTCTGAAAATAAAATACAAATTCTGTATTATTAGCTGAATTTAGATGAGTAGCCCTCTCTTGGAGCAATACTTTTCAAAAAAACCCAAGAACCACAAACTAAGGACATGATCAAATGCTGAATGTATTCACTAAGAAAATCTGGTTTACCGGTAGTTGGTATTAAGTAACATATATGGAAGTTGAACAAAATGTTTGCAGTAGTGTCTGATTTGCATTAAAGGCACTCTTAAACTGTAGCTCAAATTAGCACCACTACATGAAACGAAAGTCTAACACATTTTCCTGATTGCTGATTTAGACCCATAGCTGAAGTGGTAAGTCTCATACTACTGTGTTTTGACACTATTCAACTGAAAAAATACAAATGTGTAATGCATTAATTCAGTAATTTTAATTTATTGCTACATCCTACAGAACTGTTAAAACCTGGGATGAACAGTTTAACAGTAAATATTCAACCACAATTAAATACATGGTTATTTAAGAAGCAGTTTTCCAGTTTTTAGAAGCCAAACTTATGAAATTAAAAGAACCTATGGACATTTTTGTCAGTAAGCATATGGTAATTTCTAATACATATTAAGTAATACAGTTGATGAAAACGAACAGCCACTACAGAAACATAACATTGCATTTTAAGGCCCAGGCAATGTGATTCTGAAGTTCTTAAAACACTTTGCCAAGAAATTGCACTTGATTTCATCAAATAAACTAATTGAACATTTTACTCAGGAAATGTTTCCAAAGCCAGAACCTTCAAGGAGTTTGGACTTATCTACAAAAAGATTTACTAATGCTTAGGACACAATTACCACACTGAAGGACAAATAACTCCAGAATGCTAAAGAAAAAGAAATAAAGAAATACATAGTCATGTAATTTCTGACCTCTGTATAAACAGAGGATTCAATCAAATCTGAATTGCTTTGGGGAAGGTTGTTACTATGTATCTCTTTAAACACTTAGTTGAAATAACAGGTGTTCTAACCCTCTTCTACTCCACCCCCTCCCAAAAAATACAGAACAAGCAAACTTCCCTCTACACAAAATCAACCAACAAAACCACACCAACAAGTCAAAACCAACCCACCAACCAAAACCATAAACAACTGAGGCATGACACCTAATGGAACTGTTTGAGGTTTTTATTCATACATATGTGTGTGGGGTACAAGTGCACTTTTCCATGTATACACACACACACACACACACACAAAAAAAAATCCTTATTTTTATACTTTATAAATATGTACACTTACCCCAGTTGTTTATAGAAGAGCTCATCAGCTGCTGCTTCTTGGCTGGGTGGTCTACAACAGACTCCCATCACAATAACTGCCTTCTTGTGGGCTGCTCTGATTTAGGGCACAGGCACTCAATCCCGTCATCACCGTAATCAAGCTTGAGAGTATCAAACCATTCTAACATAGAGGGCAACCCTGCCTCCCCTCCTACCCTTCCTGTCCCACCTGAAGAGTTTATACTCCACCATAGCTGCACTCCAGTTATACAAGTCATGCACACTAAGAATGTCTCTGGGTTTTTAAGAAAGAATACAAAGAAAGCTAATTACTTACATGTACATGTATTTATCCAGCTTCGCTGCAAAATGGCGTGGCATTTCTCCACATCCATAATAATTTCGGTCATTTTCAGGTAAGTGATCCACATCATGAAATATTATGCAGTCCCAGACAGCATCTTTCATAGCCTCTTTGAAGCCAACATTAAACAGCATTGCACGATTAAAAGGTTGTGTACCTGTCTTCAAAGAGAAAACAAAGGTGACACTGTAAGAATCAAGAGACAAAATTTCAATATTATGAGAAATACATCCTCTATCACAAAAAATTGACAGAGATGCCTGTTATCCCTCTAGATAAGTAAAGCGGTAGTTTGATGCTAACAAGAACTATATCAACTGTATTTCATGATTTAAAAAACCTAGATATTCTTCCCTCTTAGGCAAAACATAATAGCACTAGCAACTTACAGAACTAGTAACACCAAAGTATCAAAATATGGGAGGTTTGGATTAATATATCATGACATTATGAGTTATAGAAACACTGATATGAACTAAAAACAGTGGAATAGGACAGGATGGGATAGGACAAGGCACATTAGGCTATGTCAGTTGCAAGGGATATAGAATGATAATTCAGTTGAACTGCCTAACCAGTTCAGGGCTGATCAAAAATTAAAGCAAGTTATTAAGGGTGGTGTCCAAATGTCTCACTGTCAGGCTCAGGGCATCAGCCACTTCTTTGGGAAGCCTCTTCCTGTGTCTGACCACCTATCCATAAAGAATATACTAGATACCAGGGAGAACAGATCAAAACCTCCCTCTCCACTTTCTCTCCTCAGGAAGCTGTAGAGAGCAATGAGGTCACCTCTCAGCTTCCTTGTCTCCAGACCACACAAGCCAAAAGTCCCCAGCCACTTCTCACAGGATATCATCTTCCACCTATTTCACCAGCTTCAATGCCCTCTTCTGGATGCATACAAGGACCTTCACATCCTGCTTAAACTATGGGGCTCAGAACTGCACACAGCACCCAAGGTGTGGCCACACCAGCGCTGAATACAGCAGGATAATAATTTCTTTTGATTGTCTGTTTATGCTGTGTTTGATCCACTCCTAGATTTGGTTTGCCCATTTGGCTGCCAGGTCACTGCTGACTAATACTGAACTTGAGCCTGCTGCTGACCTTTTCTGCTCTCCAGCCACTCTTCTCCCAATTTATAATTGCTCCTGGCTTTACTTCATCCTAGGCGCAGAAACCAGCATTTCAACTTGTTAAATTTCAGCTCATTAATCACAGCTCAATGTTCCAGTCTCTCCAGATCACTCTGCAAGGCACCCTGTCCCTTGAGAGGTTCAACAGCACCTCTCACTTTACTATCATCAGTTTGTGGTACAGAGACCAATGGCATGAGGTTTAACAAGGCCAAGTGCCAGGTCCTGCACATGAGGCACAACACCCTATGCAGAGCTACAGACTACGAGAAGTCTGTCTAGAGAGCTGCCTGAGGAGAAGGACCTGGGGGTGTTGGTTGACAGCCGACTGAACATAAGCCAGCAGTGTGCCCAGGTGGCCAAGAAGGCCAATGGCATCTTGGTTTGTATCAGAAATGGTGTGACCAGCAGGTCCAGCTAGGTTATTCTCCCTCTGTAATCGGCACTGGTGAGGCCGCTCCTTGAATCCTGTGTTCAGTTCTGGGCCCCTTATCACAAGAAGGATGTTGAGGCTCTGGAATGAGTCCAGAGAAGAGCAGTGAAGCTGTTGGGGGGCCTGGAGAACAAGTCTTACGAGGACTGGCTGAGGGAACTGGGGCTGTTTAGACTAGAGAAGAGGAGGCTGAGGGGAGACCTGACTGCTCTCTACAACTACCTGAAAGGAGGTTGTGGAGAGGAAGGAGTTGGCCTCTTCTCCCAAGTGACGGGACAGGACAAGAGGGAATGGCCTCAAGCTCCGCCAGGGGAGGTTCAGGCTTGACATAAGGAAAATATATTTCACAGAAAGGGTCATTGGGCACTGGACCAGGCTGCCCAGGGAGGTGGTTGGATCACCTTCCCTGGAGGTGTTTAAAAGACGAGTGGATGAGGTGTTGAGGGGCATGGTTTAGTGTTTGATAGGAACGGTTGGACTTGACGATCCAGTGGGTCCTTTCCAACCTAGTGATTCTATGATTCTATGATTTAACTCTTACATCCAGTTAGTTGATATTCAACAGAACTAGGCCTAGAACTGAGCCTTAAGAAACACTGCTGGGGATTGGCTGCCAGTCAGGGGCAGACCTATTTTTTTATCCTTGAAAAGACCATAGATTGAAAGAGGCCATGTTATCACCTATAAATATCAGTCCATATTGAAGAAAAGCAACATGTTTCTGGCTACTGCTTAAACTGGGGAATGGAGATGAACTTCCCTTTTCCATGCAAAGGATAAGAACAGTAGCAGAGTAACAATTTTAAAATTCTGCATTCATCCAAATCTTGATAAGAATATTAAATGCCCTTTAGTAAGGAATCTTCAAGAGTCACTTTTCAAGTAAATATTGTTACCTGTTCAACAACATAGAAGGCAAATTCCAACCGCTGCTTTTGCAACATAGGTATCAGATGTCGGAAAAAAATTGGAAGATGCTCATGGCGATTCCGAAAAGGAATAAGGATCGCCACCTTCAAAAAAACCAAAAATGTATATATTAAGCTATTATATTAGAACTTCTAATTAGAATCTAACTAGAACTTTTAATTAAAATTTTAATGTTTCAATACAGATCAATTTTTCCACAGCTTACAAAGGCTTTTCAAGTTTTATATTTAAATTGGCTTGGTGTTTTACCCTTTCATTCCTGCCAGGGAAGCACACTGGAATTCTGCTTAAGCAATTAAAAAAAAAAATTGACTAAAATATATATGGTATTTCCCTTTTATGTTCCTTTACGTCTAATTATACCTAAGATACACATACATAGGATAAATTTGCATCCATATGATAAAACATTTACTTAACAACAGTTAATGAATGTTTACAAGTTCTTGACCATCCATTTCAAGTTTTTCTTCAAGCTCTAATCTCTTCTTGAGCACAGATAGCATAATACGCTTACTATAACATATGACATATTACGTAAGATATATAGCAGTAAAAGACTGAATGCTGCAATGGTTAACTATTGTTATATACCAGCACAAAGAAATAAAAAGAAAAAAAGCAGTACTTCACCTTCCACCGTGGCTTACAGTCCTTTGGTTTCCAGTGTCCTCCTGGTTTAATGTCTAAATCTTCTGAAAACAGTTGTTGAATTTCATCAAAACTGATTTCACTCATATTGACATCAATAAGGCCTCCTAAATAGAGGGAAAAAAATTATTAATTTAAATTAAGAGAACAGATTTAACACTACAAGTTGTGTCATAGACAAATAGCATCAGAAATTTGTAGTTACACTACCTACACAGTGGATTTTGTTTACATACCAAAAAAAGGAGGAATGGTAAAACAGTATTTACATGTCACAATGAAATTCCCTCCAGCTTTAAAAAGTAACTATTGTAAACCCTGAAACACTGGCAATATCAAAAACAGGAGATGGGAGAAGAAAAATCAGCAGTACTTCTCTGACATTCTTGTGGGCAGGAGAAGACATTTCAGTAAATATCTGGGCTAAGATACATACTGAAATCAGAGTGAAATTAATTTTTAAAAAATGGATTGACACTGAAGGAGAAATGAAGTCTACACACACAAACCAGGAAATACGTAGCTATGCTGCAGCATGTAGAAAGTTAATTTGATGGTTTATAATGGATTGCCTATTAATGTGGCATAATAAAATGTAATGCAATTGAACAATTATGGTAAAATTCCTTCTGGAATACATTAACTGATGTTAAATGAAAGACACAGAAGTTAATTACTAATTTGTTTAGTAACCCTGTAGCCCGGGTTTTAGACAGTTATAATGTTTCAAAAGGGAATCAAATTAGAGAAAGTCTACAGTACAAGAATCAAGAATGACAAGAGTTTTAGAAAATAAGTAGCCTAGAAGGCCGTAGAAAGCAATGTGATTTGTAAATAAAATATAAGAACCATTACTTGATTAATAAAGAGGTCAAAAGGTTCAGTAACACAATCGTTACAGGAAAAATTCTGCCAAGTGTTATTTTCCATTCTCAGATGTATTTTATTCATTGTTTCCTGCTATATATTTGGGACACCTTACTATTACATTATATTACTATTAAAATAATTGTATTTTGGTTTAAGTACAATCCAATTTACTAGGTAAAAATTAAAGTCAGTTTTAAACTTACTCATGTAAGGCAGCTTCTCTGGACAAGCCTGGTAAGGAGAGTAAGTGAAGTTTTCTGGAAGATACACTGTTGTTTGATCAACACAGTCGCTAGTGTTGTTTCCTTCTGGATAATCTTAAAAAGAGGAATTGATTTTTGTAAAATTCACTGATTTTTTTAACATAAAATCACAAAGGTGAGAGCATTAAGTTTGGAAGTAACGAATTCCAAGCAGCATGATTTAAACAAACATTTTACTGCACTGAAGGAACAAAATTAAATTAAGATACCTTTGTTACAGCTATGACACGTATTTCTGCTAAAATGAGCTGATAAACAGTAACTATGTGGCCTTCGGTCCAGTTGCAGACAAGACTTGGGTCTAGGTTTTTATAATCAAGCAATCTCATTAACATTTGATGCCAGCCCCCTGCCCCCCATAAAGATCTTTTTAAAATGTAGTTACGTAAGAAATACTCTTACCTGTGCCATTCAGTGTACTATTTTTGTTAGTGTACAATCTGATCATGTGTCCTATTGTTTTTACATTTTCTCTCAACATTATACCACGAGCTTGCACCATGAAGAGATACGTGTTGGCTGATAAGACAAAAAAAAAAATTTGAATTTGAATTAAAATAAGGTATTTCCAAATTATTCTAATATCCATTTATAGTGTTCGATATTTGTTACTTTGTCTGAATCCATGACTAGCAAACATTAATCCTTCAAGATGAAAATGCACAAAGAGTGAATCTTAACAGTAACAAAACAAAATAATTTCATTCATTACCACAGGTCTATATAAAAACCTAAAATCATAAAATTTCCATACACACTTTACATAACACTTTAATTTCTCTTTAACTGACAAAAAGCAACTGACAATGGCAAAAAAAATTTGAATTTACCAATAAAAATGTTTTCATATGTAGACACATCCCTCAAATATGCATCTACAAATACATCACAGAAATACTGGACAAAAAAATGTCTAGAAAATCTTTCAGTCCAATTAAATAGTCCCCCTTTTATTCAATAGTTAACAAAACTTTCAGTCAAAATGTGCTGCTATTCATTCACCCCCAACAGTTGTTTCATTATACAACTACAAATCCCTGCCAATCTCAAAGTATTAATATGTTATAATTATATGTGAAATATTTATTATAGGCATCAAGGGTGAGTAAATCAACATTCTGAGTAATTGAGTGACTCACTAATAATAACAGCATGAAACATTCCTCTGTCCCAGCCTTGCATTCAAAGCCTCAAACCTGATCTCAAGAAAATCCTTTGCCCTAAAGAGAAGAGAGTAAGTAAACTGGGAAAGAAGCTGTATTTATGTGCCAGTAAGCAAATGTCTATCCAGGTCTCACAGAGCTCAAACAATAACATAAAGGGAAGGAAGAATTCCCTTTGCAGAACAGTTTTTACTCTGGGTAGCAAAGAGGATCAATGGGATCATCTGTCACTTCACCTATGCTAAGCACCCATTTGTCTGGCAGATATTTGACTCACCATAACTAGTAACCACCCTAACCAAAAAGGCTCTGACACTTTGGAGGAAAGAACTAAACATACTGGAAAAAAACACAGATTAATCTTAATCTGTCCTAAAGAGATTAAAGAAAGTTAGAAAATTATCTCAGGAATTCCACTTCACCAGATGACCCAGTACCAGTGGCATGACACAAATAACTCCAGATCAGCTGATACCTTCTTAACAGCACAACACAGAGACCAGAGCTACAGAGAACTGTTTATAAAGGACTGGGCCATTTCCAAAGGAAAATACAGTGCCTAATTCCACCTCATTAGCAAACAATACTACCAACACCTACAGAGATACAAATACCAACCTAATCTTTTAAGGAATATTATTTGCAAAACCTATAATGCAATTTCTGCTTTTAAAAGAACGAATTGTGATCTCCTGGTTTTCAAAGAGCTTATTGAAAAAAGGAATATTATCGTTTAAAGCCAGGTTCTGAACATGTCATGTGTTATGCATGGCAAATAATTCTCAGACTCCTCGCCAGCAGGACTAGCTGTTTTGGTTGAGTTTACATGTGTGTAAACGTTACTCCGCTGCTAGGATCCTGAAGTAATCTCAGCACCCTGGGGCCACTAAAACAGAAACAAAACAAACTAGAAAAACCTTGGCCTGATGACAGAGGTAGGAAATCCAACAGAAATTATTTTTACTGGGAACTAAGACAACAGATAACATTCAGATTTCCTTACAGAAAACTAGCATAAATACTTCCCAAATTTTTAACCAATTTCACTGTGGTGTAGCACAGTTGCGGTTCAAATTATTTTCTTAAATTCACACTTCTCTTTTCTATTTGAATTCTTTTAGAGTGTCTGTATTAAATATTTCAGGAAATCTGTACAATTCTGAAGTTCCTATATGAAGTTACCTACTCAAGTAATCTTCTCCTTCAGGAATCAACATAAAAGCAATTTGATCTGTTCCTCCAATAACAAATATTTACCTTCAAACAAACTATTTCAAAATTCAAGGCTTTCCTGAAAGTAAAACTAATTAGATTTTTGCCTTTCAAATAGGAAAAAAAATTTCTAATGAACAAAGAATTATTTTCTTCAAACTTTAGCATATGTCAAATTGGGATCTTGCCTTCTCTTTTCCCCATATATTACTGTCTAGCTCTTCTCTTCAATATCTTCCTATTCCAACAGTAAAATAAAGTTCTTTTTTAATTTAAATCAATAAACACTGATTACAATTAACCATTGGGTAGGCTGTGTGCTCTGTTCTCCTTTTTAATGTGATATCAAAAGCTAAAGTTGCATGAGTTTTTAACACTGCTGAAGAGCAGTTTTATAGAAACATAACCTTAATTCACATATATCGGGTGTGGTGGGTTGACCCAGCTGGCAGGTAAGGCCTCACTCAGTTACTTATTCAATCCTGTGCAGTGGGATGGGGGAAGGAATCAGAAGGGCAAAAAGTGATGAAAAACAAAATCAAAACCTCCAGCCAAACTCATCACTAGTTGATAAATGCCCTGCAAGTCTCCAAGCAATGGCTACCTTGGTGTGAAGGAAGGTGGGGGCAGAGGGAGGGGAATTAACTAAGTTTATTGATGACCATGATATTACCTGATATGGAATATCTCTCTGGTAAGTACAGGTCAGCTGAGCCAGCTACATCCTCTCCCAGCCTCTTGCTCATTCCCAGCCAACTCATTTTGGGAGACAGTGGAAAGCACTGATGCTGTGCAAGCACTATCCAGCAACAGCTAAAATTATCAACACTATTTCAGTCATAAATCCAAAATATGTCTCTAGAGACCTGCATTCAGATCTCTTTCTGATATCCCATAAATAATTTAATTACCTGCCTCTTTTTCTTTTTTCATCAACAATCAGAGAATCACATAAACACAGAATCACAGAATTATGGGGCTGGAAGGGACTTTTTTCATCCAGTTCCAAACCCCCTGCTGTGGGCAGGGACACCTCCTACTAGATCAGGTTGCTCAAAGCTTCATCCAACCTGATCTTAAAAGCTTTCAGGAGTGGGGCACTCACAACTTCGCTTGCCAACCTGTTCTAGTGCCTCACCAGCCTCATACTGAAGAATTCCTTCCTAATATCTAAACAAAATCTATCCTCTTTCAGTTTAAACCATCATGCCCTGTCATATCATTACATGGCCTTGTAAAAAGTCCTTTTCCAGCTTTCTTGTAGGCTCCCTTCAGGTGCTGGAAGGCTGCTATGAGATCTCCCCACAGCCTTCTCTTCTCCAGGCTGAACAACCCTAATGCTCTCAGCCTGTCTTCATAGGAGAGTTGCCCCAGCCGTCTGATTATCTTCAAAGCTCTCCTCTGGACTCGCTCCAACAGGCCCATGTCCTTATTACACTGGGGGTCCCAGAGCAGAGGTAGAGGGGTAAAACAATCTCCCTCGACCTGCTACTCACTATTCTTTGAAGGTAGCCTCCATATTTTCAGTACAAGCCACTATCTTCAGACTTCCTAAGAAAATCATCTTTTTTAACAAGAAATATCAGTGTTTTTAATTCTACTTACATGTTCACTCACCACAGGACTTTCTGACTGCTACCAAATCACCTTGATTGCAAACACTACAGCTGTTAGACAGACAGATGTCACTCACTACATACACAGTGACAGAAATTATGGACTCTGCAACCAGTGAGTACACACTCCAGCACTGCTCCCGATAGAGCTGAGATGAAAGATCTGCTCCAGAAGTCACTGTAAAGATTATTAGGGAAAACTACTCAAACATGTCACTGTTGCAGTCTTAGAAACCTCATGCAGAACAGAACTGAGCCTAAAACCTTCAAACAAGTCCACAAGAAAGTCAGTAGGGTCACATAACCGTTAATTCCTATGGGAAACTACTGTGGCCCACATAATGCAGTCATAATCCTTGATAACAGATTAGGTTTTCTGTAAAAGCATCTGCATTTCCCCTTTGTGGAAGGATAACTTCCTCCTGATGAATAGGATAAAAATTAGAACACACCAGACCTTGTGAGAGACAACGCTCGAAAAGATACTTCTCTAAAAAAAAGGCATCCTGAAAAGACATAATTAAAAAAAAACAACCAAGCAAATTCTGTCATCTTGGCCTAAGGATTCAAGAAGATCTAGCCTTGACATGTTTTCATCAAGCTATTCCTGTAGTCCACCCCAATCCAAAACCTCCTGTTCCTGGTTGATATGCTTGTCAACTTATCATCCATCTCTACCCAAATACATAACCACAATGAAGCATCTTCCTTTCTGTACACCCTTTCTCCTAGCTATCTGGGTTTCACACAGAATCATAGTTACAAGGAGTACAGACCTAACCAGCTTATTCCACTGTCAATCAACATCTATTCAGGTAGTAAGAGGTGCTTTAGTAGCCAATTAATTACTTCAGAAGCTAAAAGCATCAGGCAAAAATCAAAGTTATTAATTTAGTCCTAAAAATAAATCTCCTCTACTGGCACAGGTTTGTCAGCAAAGACCTGTGGAAAAACAAAGCACAGTTCATATATCACATCAACCAACAGTGACAGCAACAAAGCATTCAAGATAATCCACAACAGCCAGAAGTATAACAGAGAAACAAATCTTTTCTGCTAATGTGGTAAGAGAATAAAGGTGACAGCAGAATACTAAGGGCTGGAGTTTGATGACTTCCACAGCAATCTGCTTCTCAACTGTCACTGGTACTTCAATACTGGTCATCTTCCTGAGCTTGGCATGGGTTTCCACAAACCTTACCTGTGCTGTCATGAATACAACCCTTAACATAGTTGGGTGACTCCCAAGTGCCCGTATACTAATGCATGCAGCAAAGGGAATAAGCATAATAACTTAAGAGATCTTTGTGCAGTTCCAGGGCTACAACCTTATTGGGATCACAAACACACGGTGGGATGTCCCCCATAACTGAAATGAGATAACAGAGGGATACATGCTGTTTAGGGAGGACAGGAAGGGAAGATGAAGAGGGGAAGTTGCCCTTTGTGTGACAAAGCAGCTAGAGTACACAGAGAAATACCTGGGATGGAAGAGAAGCCAACTGGGAGTTACGATTGAAAGTGACATGATAATGGGTGTCTGCTATAGGCCAACTGAACAGGAAGAAGTGGATCATATCCTCTACAGATAGACACAAAACCAGCATCATATTCACAAGCCCTGGTCCTCATGAGGAATTATCATCTGCTGGAAGGACAACACAGATAAAAACAGTCCAGGAGGTTCCTGGAATGCACTGACAATAACTTCCTGACCGAAGTGATAGAGGAGCCAATAAGGGGAGATGCTCTCCTGGACCTCTTACTTACCAAGGAAGGGCTCATTGGGAGTGTGAAGATCAAAGGCAGCTTTGGTTGCAATAATCGTGAGATAGTGGAGTTTAGGATTCTGGGGTCACAAAGGAGAAGGAAAATCAAGCACGCAATCCTAGACTTAAGAGAGCAGACTTTGACCTATTCAAAGATCTGCTCAGAAGAGCCCTACGGCATAAAGTCCTTAATGGAAGAGGGTGGCAATAAAGCTGGATACTACTCAAGGATCATCTCCTCCAAGTTCAAGAGAGCTCTGTCCCTGTGAATACAAAGTCAAGCAAGAATGTCGGGAGGCCTGCATGGGTGAAAACAGCACTCCCAGAAAGACTCAAACATAAAAAGGAAGTATACAGAAGGTGGAAGAAAGGACAGGTAAAGTAGGAAGAATATAACAACATTGTCTGAGATCCAGGCATGCAGTTAGAAAAGCTAAAGCTCAAACAGAATTGAATTTGGCCAGGGAAGTCAAAGACAACAAAAAGAGTTTCTACAAGTCCATAGATGACAAAACAGAGACTAGAGAAAACATGAGCCCATTGCTCAATGAGACAGGGACCTGGTTACACAGGACATGGAAAAGGCTGCAGTACTGAAAACCACCTTTGCCTCAGGAATCCCAGAGACCAGCACAAAGGCTGAAGAAAGGAAGATATACTCTTGGTAGGGAAAAAGTAGTCTTTGAAAAGTACTGGGTCACAGAAGACTTAAGCAAATCAGACATATGCAAGTCCATGAGCTGTGATGGGATGCACCACAAATGCTGAGGGAGTTGTCAGATGTCACTGCAAGACCACTCCTAATAAACTTTGATCACTCGTGGTGACTGGGAGAAGCGCCTAAAGACTGGAAGAAATCAAATGTCACTTCTTTCTCCAAGAATGAGAAGGAGGAGGACCCAGGGAGCTACAGGCCGGTCAGTCTTGTTTCAATCCCTGGGAAGGTGATGGAACATGTAACCCTGGAAATAATTCTTCAGGTATATGAATGACAAGAAGATAATAAGTAGTCACTATAGCTTCACAAAGGCAAAGCCATGCTCGAACAACCTGATAAACTTCTATGATGACAGGACTGGCCTGTAGGAGAGATAAGGTGAAACCAGTGAACATTGGTCTACTGGCACTTCAGTAAGGCCTTTCACACTTCGTTCTGTAAGACTGTCAGACACAAACTGATGTACAGGCTGGAAGAGCAAGCAGTAAGGTGGATCAAAAACTGACTGATCAGGCACAGAGGGTGAGGATCAGTCTGGTTGGAGACCAGTGACTAGCAGTGTCTCCCAGGAGTCAATATTGGGTTCAGTCCTGTTTAACATTTCAGTAGTGATCTGGATGATGGGGCAGAGTTTATACTCAGAAGGTCTGCTCACGACACAAAGATGGGTTAAGTAGCTGATATGCCAGAGAGTCATGCTGCCATCTAAAGCAACCTTAACATGATGGAGAAATATGCTGACAGGAATGTCATTAAATTCAGTGCAAAGTCCTGCACCGGGAAAGGAACAACCCAATGCAATAATATACACTGGGGTCACTCACCTTGGCACAAAAGGCCTTGGAGGTCCTGGTGGTTACCAGGCCAAACATGAGCCAGCAATGTTTCCCTGCTGCAAAGAAGGCCAATGTCATTCCGGGCTGCATTAGGAGGAATGTTGCCAGCAGGTCAAAGTGATCCTTTCCCTCTTCTCAGCACTGATGAGGCCACACCTCATGTACTGTGTCCAGTTTCAGGATCTCCAGTACAGGAGGGACATGGACATACTGGAGAGAATCCAACAAAAGGCTATGAAGATGATGAAGGGACTGGAGTATCTGTCCTATGAGGAAAGGCTGAAAGAGTTGTGACTGTTCAGCCTGGAAAAAAAGGCTCAGAGGGACCATATTAATGTATATAAAGGGTCAATGAATATGTTTATAACGTATATGAAGGGAAGGTGACAAGAGGACAGAGCCAGGCTCTTTTCAGTGGTGCCCAGCGACAGGACATCAGGCAATGGGCACAAACGGAAACACAGGAGGTTCCCTCTGAACATCAGTAAACACCTCTTTACTGTGACAGTGAGTGAGCACTGGCAGAGGTTGCCCATGGAGGTTGTGGAGTCTCTGTCTTCAGAGATACTTGAAAGCTATCTGGACACAGTACCGGGTAACTGGCTCCAGGTTGCCCTGCTTAGCAGGGGATGTGTGGAGCAGATGACCTTCAGAGGTCCCATCCAGTCTCAATTGTTCTGTGATCTTCTTCCACAATTGTCTTTCTGCATTTGTACCAACCATCACTCCTGTCACACTGCAAGGCAATGCACAAACCAGGAAGTGAAAATTTCACATTTAACCAAAGAAAACATCTAACAATGTAACCACCTAGAACTCATTCTTTTCATATTCTCCTAATTTCACTGTACGTCGTCCACAGTAAGTAAGAAATAACACTTCTGATTCAAACAACATATAGAATTCAGACTGTCACATCATTTACAAGGTAAGCAAACGCGTAGTGCAGTGCAGGATATATAACACACTCATATAGAACATCCTGGAATAAATACCATACTAAATGTTCAACCAAAAGTAACTGCACTATGATCATGAGCTCCTACCTAATTTAGATTAAATTTTCAGTAGCAATTGATCCTAATCTACATCAGCAATTACATACACTCAGCCACATTTCAGTCATCAAAAGTTCTGGTTTTAGGGCATCACTTAAAATTCATCATTACTTAAAACTCATTCTGATAAAGCACATCAAGACATTAAAACGATCATCCTGTATTTCAGAGGAGATGTTAAAAATTTCAGATGGATCATATCTGTCTCCCATTTTTATAGCTCACTAGTTATTAAGTTTTATGTGTTAGACTGAAAAACAAGACTATTATGGAGGTGGAATGCATTAATTCTTAAAATATAAAAACATCTGTAAAAAAAGGCCCAGTGTTTCATATCAGGTAACTTCCTGTTATTTAAATGTTCACCGGAGGACTACTTACACCTTCTTCTTATTTTAAAAAAGGCCCATTCACAGTTCATTCTCCATTAGCGAAACAACATCCTTCCAGCAGTACACAAGAAATTAAAGCACTTCTCATAATACTGCATTAGTTTATTATCCCTTAGCATCACAGAAAAAGTACAAGACTCAGTTTTACCCAGAAGCTTAGTAGTTTATCATGTCATATACCTATACCAAAACAAAGAGAAAACAATGGGTCACACACTTAAAAGTAATTGGCATAGACAGTATACAACAGAACAATTAATTTTAACACTGGATCAATGACTAACATTGTTAAGAACAGCAGGAAGTTAGAACCATGATTATCTTAAGATAAGTCAGAAAAGGATTAATGAGATTACATACTATGACTACTTAAATGCTAAGGAAGATGAGCAGGCTTTGGAGATCACAAATTTCATTTAAAAATGCAAGTTTTATCATACAAAACAAAATCTAAAACAAGCAAGAGAAAATCCTTAAATCAAACAGACTTTCAAAGTAATTAGTAAAAAAAGGTAACACCTCTCACACTTCAAAAGTGAGATGATGATCATCAGAACAGCTGTAGCAACATTATGCTCTGATCCTCCAGGGGGAAAAAACAAACCACAAACAACCCTCTGAAAAGCTCAGGAGAGAGAGATACTGCACAGAGAATCCAGGGACACTGCAGAATTCAAATGCAAGAAACATATGCAACAAACATAGCTTTACATAAAATACATCTTGCCAAATGATCATTGTCCCTAAAGTTACTCATCTGCTAGTCAACACTGGGTTTTACAGGACCCCTGAAAAGCACATTCAACATGTTACATAAAGACTGGAATGGATCCAAATAGGTTAACAGAAAGTCCTCCACTAGTAATTGTAAATGGGAAGTCACCTCATGAGGACATTTCTAGAACAAGTCCCAAGTGCATCTCTTCTCATCTCAAGGTTATGTTATATTATTCTCGGCAATATCAAAGTTATAAATACACTATTGGCAGAGTTCATGCACGGTAAATTAACACAAAAGTGCTAAAGATGAAATTCTACAAACTGATCTAAATATACAGTAAGTAGAGCTCAGCTGAAGATTGAAAACATCAATCACTATTTTAGGAGGCAGGATACTTTTCACAACTTCATGATAGGGACTCCAGTCTGTAAAATTGATTCATTAAACAATTTTGCAGTGAAGGATAGTTAAAGTAATGTAAGACTACTGTAAACTGGTTCCTAGTCACAAATTGAAATCTACAAAGCTAAATTCCATGGAAAGTGTTAAGCTTCCATAGGATTTTATTCATTGTTATACATTAGTTATTAACTAGAAGGTTTTTTTTCTAAAAAAACCCCTATGCAACAACCGGAAAAAAAGCAAAAAAAATGTATGCCTTGAAACATACTTTTCTACTTGATTTCTCATTGAATATTTAATACCAGTTTTGCACTATCTGTAATATAACAATAAATCCAAACATATTCTATGAGCATGATGAGACTGCATTTGAGTCTGCATATGTATGTTTCCTCCTTGTATAGAAAATACATTAAGAAGATACAGATCACCTCAATCTACTGAAAATACAAACAACTACAGATGTTTCAGGAGGTTAACAAGGATCATTCGTACAGCACAGATGGATGAATCTTTATCAGCTACAACAGAGAGTCTTCCAAATTGTTTTTACTCCAGACAATATACACTCACTGCCACAAAAGATATGACAAATGGATGAATTCCCTGACTACAAAAGTTTGAGGGATTTAACGTCAGTTCCCTGTTTACTGCATTCAGTAAAAGAAAATATCTTACCAATAAAGTCTCCATTTACATGACAACGTTCAGTGCAACTTCTAATACATTTAATACTATACTATCCTCCAGTCTCAGACTATTAGTTGATTATTGAGCAAGTGAGAAATAATTAAATAGCTTATTCTGAAACAGTATCCTAACACTAATTTTAAAATCAGCATTGATATAACCACTCAAAATGCAACTTTTATATTTACTTGGTTTGGCTCTTTTTTCCCCTCTACTCAAGGCAGAATCAGGAAAGTAAATATTTTTAGTTAAACATTTCTCTTTGAAAATCTACTGTTCTAGTAACATTTCTACTCCAACTTTAAAATGCAGAATTAAATTTCATTAAGACATTTACTTAATGAATACAGGTCTAGACAGGATGACTTTGGACATCAATTAAACCAACAATTAAATAGTTTTACATTGACGGTTTAAGATCAACACTTGACTTAGGCTTAAAATTCTTCCAGAACTTTCCTTCCAGTTACCGAGAAAAATAGATAATTGTGGTATCTGTAAATCAAATATTCCAAGTATTACCATAAATTAAATACATAAATTAATAACGTACACACAACAACAACTACAGATTTAAGCAAGCAAACTGATCATTAGGAATTCCTTGCAAAAAGGCATCTTTTGTATTTGAAAGCCCTGAAACCAATCTCTGCACTGTATTCACACAAATCCAGCACTGGATCCCACATGATGCACAAACACTGCATGCTGCTGCCCATAACATCAATGCATTATTTGAATACAAAAGATTACCAAAAATGGACTAAGAGCAGAAGAACAAGCAGAGATAGTCACTTGTAGAAACAGTCTTCGTAAGGAAAAGCCACAGACAACCATGTAAATGGTTAGAGATTGGGCCAAGTCAGTGAAGCACTTTCACGTGTGTTCTCAATGGATGAGAACACCATATTCAAATAACTGGCTGCATTAAGTGAAAACTAATTTCATGTGAGGTCTTATAATTAATTTGCCCTTGTGAAGTTAGCTGCACACCATATATGCCTGTATTAGTTTCTCTTTTCTGACTAAGAGCAAGACCACAAAACAAGTATTCCATGAAATCTTATGCAGATAAGTTCCCTGACTAATAGCTAGTATAACTAAGGGCTTTAGGGGAAAAAAAAAATCAGATAAAGATGCAAACCCAACTGATTCTGAAAGCAATATGCATGTTTAGTCGAAGCTTATCTGTTGGTAAAAGTCAAAGACAGTCATTGCGAATGACTGAACAGCAAAAATGTATTCAGCATCAGGTGCTAGGCCAACATCACGGAAAAAAATTTGCACTTCCCAGAAAAAGGCAGAAAACTTACCCATTAAACTCCCTGAGCTAATAATAAACTCAAGCTATTAGTCAGAATGCCAAGGAATTTTCAGTCACTGGAAATGAAGGATAAAGCAGAAGAATGCTTAAGCCTCCCAAGTCCTCTTTGCACAAGGAAAAGAGGGAAGAACCTAGTCATCAGAAAGCTAACTAAAATGTTTCTGTTGATGGGTTTGGCTGCAATTTGTTGAATTTAAGTGAAAAACTACAATGAGAGCTCAAAAAAAGACTACTGCAGCTAATAAAATTACTCCTGCCTCCAAAGGAAACCTTTAATAACAGGTGAACCTTAATAAAGAAATATTGCTGAAAATAGCTCCCAGTCAACGTCTGTAGTACATCTCCCTGGAAAATTATTAAATAAAGTTATAGAGAAGTTTCACTCACTTAAGAAACTTGTACGAGACCCATGAGAACAATTCCCTAGAAAGTAGTAAAAGAAAGTCATAATAGAAAAAAAAAAAGTTAACATCTACCACTTCTTGCAAAAACCATCAGCCTTTTATCAGATGGTATTTCCACACAGCATCAAAGGAGGATTGCAACAATGGATGTGTTTTGTTTTAAACAGGATAGCTCTATTGTTTCTCTTTCAGGGCAGCCTTTAGCTGCATTAAAACTGCTGCCTTGAAGACACAGAAACAAACAAACCCTCAAACAAGGTATTACCCTGTATTATTATGGCAAATAGTCCACGGTGCACTGCCCTGTACTGATAAAAGCAACTATTCCCAGTCC
Source organism: Piaya cayana (assembly GCA_013389865.1). Classification (NCBI taxonomy): domain Eukaryota; kingdom Metazoa; phylum Chordata; class Aves; order Cuculiformes; family Coccyzidae; genus Piaya; species Piaya cayana. The sequence continues at coordinate 98,247 of WAAB01008995.1, read as the reverse complement.
AGCAGCTTGCAAAAATATATTTGGGGTACTATGTCCAGTTTGAGGATCCCAGTAAGAGACAGACCTTAGCACCCCAGAGAAAATCCAGAGGAAAGCTTCCAAGTCAAAGCTTATGACATACGACTAGAAACTGAAAGAAATGGGTTTGTCCGGTCTTAAGTAGAAATGGCAAAGGGAAGGATGACTTCTTTTGCTGTCTTCAACTATGCAAAAGTATATAGAGAAGATTAAATGGAACACTTGGGGGATACACAGAAAAAAGACACAAGACAATGAATACAAGGTGCAAGATGGTAAATTACAATTGCATATTACAATTTTCTCACAGTTGTCAGATACTGGAACAGGTTTCCCAAACAGACTGCAGAATATCCATCCCCAAGGTTATTAAAAGCTCAACTGGACATGGCTCTGAACAATTCAACTTAGTAGGATCTACTTTCAGCAGGAGGTTGTATCAGATGACTTCCAGAGGTCCCTGTCAATCTAAATCATTCTATGATTAACCACCATGTCTTTACAAATACCACAAGTACTACAGATGCCAGGAACAAAGAATATTAGCACAAAGGCTGTGCCCGTATCTATGGGCTCAGTACCTGCAAGCACTGGCAACCATTTACCTTGCTGACAGTTTTTTCATCTCTTTCTTCCATTTCTGCACAAATTTAAAAGGACAGTATCACCCTCTCCTATTACGAAAATTATTTCCTAATAACAGAATAGATTGATAAAAAATTGTGAACTAATGGAGAGGTTTCCCCATTCAACCTTGACAGCTGCCTTTTGGATAGGACTGTCAAAGAAGCAATAAAGATTTAATGAGCGAAGTGGAAGACCAGAGGAGAGAAAACAATAGATATTAGCTCCTTCTCAGTCTACAAAGGCCATCGTGTCTAAGATGGCCAAGTTAGACTCCAGTTGACTACAACATTGACAGTTCTGAGGTACTCTTCCACCTAATCTGGTAAAGGTTCTCTGCTGGAGTCAGACAGAAAGAAAGAAAACCAGAGATGAGTAAGAAATCATTTTCTGAGATCAATTACATTGCCCAATGTGATTTCAGTTAAGATGCTGATAGAAAAAGGGAAAAGCAAAACCAAAAATTTTCTGGCAGTATTTAAATTGGCTTGGCAATTAGGTAAGATCACCGCTGGCTTGCTACTTTGTCTTATTCCTCTCATCTTTGGTTTTTTTCCCCATAATGTAAATTTGAATCTAAACGTGTCGTGAATAGTTGTCAGCACCAGACCTCAACTATTCAAGTCCCTTTTATCAGTACTTTTATCTATGTATTGATGCCAAAGATTCTGGCTTTCAGCTAGTTTCTTCAGTCTCTTAGCTACAGTGTACATAGATAGTTGTAACTTCCAGTAGTTTGAGAATCACAGGCCACCTTCACTGACTGATTCAAAAATTGCAGCTTCAGTTTGTATCTTTTCATTTCATGTACTAGTGAAGGAGCACCAAATACTGTCAGAAAAGGAGTCTTTCTGGAGAGGCAGCTCTGTTATTTGCTTCCATCAAATACCTGAAAGACTATCACATGGAAGAATAATTTAAACATATTTAAATGAGATCTTTAAATTTTAAGCATTTCAAATGCTTTCTACCATTTTACCTTGCCATCCTATCCCTATGGATTTTGCTAAAAACCATCCAATTCATTAAACAGGGAAAATGAAAACCAGAAACATAGCAGTCTTCTCTAATCAGCAGTTAGACATCAATCTGCTTCCATGTTTGATAGCCAGAGAAGCTCAAAACACCACCTGGGTGCTGAGGCAGATTTGCAATCATCTCTTCCTCCTCCCATCTTGTGTTCTTACAGAAGACGGGAAAGGAGGCACATGAACAACTGCAACATAGTGTATGAATTCTTCCCAACCATATAAACACAATATTTTTATATACTGTGGAATACTATGTTTTAGGGAAAACTTGAAATTTAAATGCTTTTCCTCTCCTCAGATCTGAAATACAGAGGATACCAAGTTTCTGTTTCCCGAATAAAAACGTTTAAATATTAGGCATATAATTAATTTAACTTTTTCTCTCTAAACAAAACTGTCCGTATTCCAAATAGGCCCAAACTGCATTTGTCACAAAATCTGCAACTTTGCTAGAAAAATGCATTAACTCTATTTTCCAATTAGCAAGGACAGGTGCAACGTGATAATTACCTCTTTGACATTTCTCCTAGTGCTAAGGGTTTACTTGTGTAGACATCTCCCTCTGTTAAGCCACAAATTGCTTGCTAAGAGGGAATTTCTCTATCGGCCTGTAAGAATTCAAATTTTCACTCAGCTTTGACACCTCAGGAAGGCATTGTGCTTCATAACCCCCTTATTTTTTCCTCCCACCTTCCAGTATGCTGCTGCTCTATGAAACACTTGGAAGTCTGACTTCTCCCTCTCATTTCCTCTGACCATTAGGAAGAGAAAACAGCTGGAGTACAGGTCCAGCTCCTTATGACACAACTGGAACTTTCCTCCTCTTTGCCACTGTGCCTTGTAGCTTGCTGAGGAAGAAAGTGTTCTGATGAACCCTCAGTAAAACATACCCTTACACACAAAATCATGACAGATCCTAACTGTGTACGACCTAAACGCAGTTAACAGATAAGGTGGCTGAACTTCCATAGGCAACCTTAAGCCTTCCTCCTCTCCACACACACACACATCATGTTTGACTTCGATACACCTATTTCATCACACTCAGTAGAAAGGAGCAAGCATACTGAAATATTACATTATATCATATGCACGTGGCATAAGTAAACAACATAGTAGTATTAGATTAACCATTTGTCTGTTAACTGCATGGTGGGGTGTTACTGGCTTTTTTGACGATATTCTATTCTGACATAATTTTCACATAAGAAAACTGCCAGGATGTCTGTTGGTTTTAAGATAATATTAACCTTCTTTCCCTCCAGTCTGCACAATAACATTTTGAGGCACATATGTCTGGGAAAGCAGCATCACACCTGCAAGCTGACAGGCTTAGATAACCAGTGTAAAATTTCCATATCACCCTTTATCTTTTTCAATAGTCCCTCTGCAGTAAGACCAGCACAGCATGGTAGCATTTCAAAATGAATCCAAGAAGTGCCACAAAGAATAACTGCAATATTGTGGGGTTTTAATTTGCTTAAGCTGGAGGCGTTCACAACACAACTGCATACAATTAGAGCAGTACACCATTGAATCATAGCCAGAAAGAGCTGTAATATCACAAACTCGCGTAACTACTGAAGACTTTTTTACTGTTAAACCACAGCTTGAAAGAGGTAACTGCAGCATATGTCCGAGATGGCAAGAGATCAGTTTGCAAACAGTTTTTTCCTTAATGTTGATCAGACCTAAATAACCTACCCTAAGAATATTTTTGGTGCCTACTGTTGATTTAATTTCACTCCTAGTACAAGGGAGACTGAACAGATGGGTAAACCCTAATAGCTGAGCAGCAAGATGAAGTTGGGAGAGAAAAGTCTCATCATTACAGGCTCTGATTCTGAACAAGATACTGCATACGCTTTGTTTAGCAAGAAGAGGATGTACTTCTTATAAGATACCCATTGAAGAAGAAACATTTAAATAACTAAGTACAACTCCAGCTGCATATGTTACAATAAGATAATATAGTTTTAAAGAGAGAGCAAAGTGCAATTTCTGCATAAGTCGTATACCAACTGCTTGTAATTAAAAGTCTACTATTGCACTAGTGCCTCACAGTGCTAAGATGTCTAAATGGACCGTAACAGCATCACTCACCCACAAGACTAAATTACTCCCCCTTCAGCCGGGAAACACTGGCAGACAATTCAAGAACTCCAACACATAAATTCCCTGGGAGGGAAGTTTATATTTATTTGAACCGGGATAACTGACAAGCATGTCAATATTGTATGATGTGATATAAGTATGAGAGAAGCAACTGCACCTTGAAAGGGGTTTACAAGGTAAGTAGAAGTCTGTGAACAAGAGGAAGCCAAACAGCATAAAGACATCAGTCAATGGGAAACAATTCCTGCAGATTAGTGGTGAAATCCATGTAGACATTTTCTTGTAAAGACTGCAGAAAGGAGTTCTAAGCACTGAGAACAAAGAGCAAAATGGTTTTATAGGTTATTTAGGCGTCACCTGGTAAGCAAGGAAAAGTGTAGGAGAAAGAAAAAAAGGAAATCATTGCCTAGACGACAGACACCCAATGCAGCGAAATATTACAGAGCATCATACAGTATACAGCCTGAGCCTTATCTCAGGGCTAAGGTTAACTAGTTCTGAAAGGATAGTCCAGTGAGAAAAAGCCAGATGGTCTCCCAAAACCAGCACAAGAGCCAACTACGAAGAACAGCACACTTTTTTTTTTGTCAGATCCAGACTCGAACAGTAATTTTACACAGCTTTTCTTCAAGAAACTGTTCCCCCTCTGAAGTCTCCTTCAGAAGCTGAAGTTAAGCTGTAAAACCTGTGAAGAGAGGTCCCACTGACAGCAGTAAACAGATACTCAAATCGGTTCTTAATTTCTGTTCACACATGATTTATTATTAACGCAGCTACTAATCATTTCAAAGATTACTGCATTCAGGTGACTGTACCAGGCAGTTTTTTCCAATCTTTCTCGGTTTCCACCATCGATTTACAACACGATGAAGAGGTTAACTGCTTTTTTTTTTTTTGCCTTCGCTTTTCCTGGGCGTGGGAAGCAAGAACCGCATTTACCCACCTCGCGGTGGCAGATGAATCTTCTAGAGCGTTTTGAAGCCCAACCGAACAAAAGATGCGACATTCACAGGCGTTACCGCCTCCATCGGAGGAGAAGAAGGGGAGGTCGCCTTCTGGATCCTCGAGTCGCCCCTCGCGCCCCCCCCCCCGATTTCACACACGCACCCCACGAAGGGGGCGGCTTCCGACTCACCGATGCCGGGGGCCACGTAGATGAAGTAGAGGCAGGAGGAAGAGAAGGAAAAGAAGAAGATGAAGGCGAGCATGGAGCGATTGGAGACGCGCAGCACCTTCCGGAGCGGTGGCATCCTCCTCCCTCCGCCACGGCGGCCGCTCCGCTCAATCCCGGCGAGCCGCGGCGGTTCCCAAAGGGAGGCGGCCCGCTCCTCCCATGGGTCGGGCAGCGGGAAGGTGACCGGGAAGGTGTGGGGGGAGGGGGGCTCCGATCGCCCCGGCTCCTTCCCGATGTTTCCCTGGACGGGGATGAGGGCGGTGGCTCTATGCCCCCCACCCCCGACGCCGCGGCCGGAGCGCGGAGGGACGCCACCCCCACCCCCCTCAACCCCCTCTTAGCGCCGCCGCGGGGCTCGGGGATCCTTCCCGCCGCTGCTCAAGCCGCCGGGCGTCCGCTCCACCTTCACGAATGGTGGCGGCGGCGGAGGGAGCATCAGCAGCATCCGCGGGGGTGAAAGGATTGGGGGTGTCAGCCGGCGGGCAGTCACCTCCGCGCCCTGCCCTGCCCCGCCCTGCCCCGCCCCGCCCCGCCGGGGAGACCGCGCGCGCTCCCGCCGCCGCGCGGCCCCGACCGCGGAACTGCGGCGGTTGGAGCGCGCGCCCGGGCTGCGGGGCTGCGGCGGGCAGGCGGCACGGGGAGGGGCGGGGCCGCCCTTCCGATTGGCGCGGAGCGCGCGGTTGTCGCGCCGGGAAGGGCTGAGGGGCGGGGGGGGTCGTTCTCGGGCCGCTGCGGCTGAAGCGGCAAGAGGGAGTGATCTGTGTTCGTCGTGTGCAGCCAAACGAGAAGTGGAGACAGTGTATTTCCCAGCTACGTGCGTGTGTATAAATCTTCCCAGAAATCTTATGTGTGTTCTGTTACTTTCCAAGAACTAATTTTAATGTTCTTGCTAACTTTGTAGTGCTCAGAACCAGCTCTCTGCCTGACCTAGCATTAGAGATTGGGAAACACTTGAAACGGTTGATTTACAGAAAATGCATCTGTTCAGCACAGATCACACTGAACAGAAGATGTTATTCTCTGCAGAGAATCATAGAATCACCAGGTTGGAAAAGACCCACTGGATCATCNTCTCTCAGCCGTTCCTCGTAGGGCCTGTTCTCCAGCCCCCTCACCAGTTTCGTTGCTCTTCTCTGGACACTCTCCAGAGCTTCAACATCCTTCTTGTGATAAGGGGCCCAGAACTGAACACAGGATTCAAGGAGCGGCCTCACCAGTGCCGATTACAGAGGGAGAATAACCTCCCTGGACCTGCTGGTCACACCGTTTCTGATACAAGCCGAGATGCCATTGGCCTTCTTGGCCACCTGGGCACACTGCTGGCTCATGTTCAGTTGGCTGTTGACTAACACCCCCAGGTACCTCTCCTCCAGGCAGCTTTCTAGACAGACTTCTCGTAGTCTGTAGCACTGCACAGGGTTGTTGTGCCCCAAGTGCAAGACCCAGCATCTGGAAAAAACAGTGTGAAAGAGAACATGCTGTAAGAGGGACTTCCAATAACTACAATTCCTTAGTTCAAACTTAACTCTTAAGCTTTAGTTTAAATAAAAAATATTCCACTTTTCATAATAGTAACTAATCCTTGTATCAGGCCCTGCTCATGTTTCAGCAGCAGTTCTGCCCTCACCTCCCGTTGTCAGTCGTTACCCCTCTGCCAAGTGCAGCCACAGCTGGATCTTGCTGTGCCTGGGATGTGTTTAGGGAAACTGGAAATGGGAGTCAGGGCCAGCAGTCCCAACAGTTCTCCACTGAGCAGGTTAGGAAACACTGAAGATGTGGCTAAACTTATGCTTTCAAGTTGCTGAGTTCATACACAATCATCTACATGCTCCATTAGCAGTTTGCCTTCAAGCTCGTTGCATGAAAAAAAAAAAAGGTGTTTTAAAAGCAGGTAACATAAGCTTCACATCAGGTAGCTGTTCTTTTTTTCTTTAGCAACTCACCTTGGCTACGACAAGTTGCTAGGTGATAGGGTCAAGCTGGTGATCTGTCCCATTCCTCTGTAGAATGCTCTCACTGATGGGAAGATGTGTGCCAAGGGGTTGGCAGCTGGCCAGGATGTGCCTGAGTGCACCTGTGATGGCAAAAGGATCTGGTTGCTTAAGGATCGAGGTCTGTATTGTTAAGGTTTATTGAGTTTATTCAGACGTAGGGTAAAAAGAATGGAGATACAGAATTGCCCCTCTACCCACAAATACAATTTTGTTTCAGTCACTGTACCTGCAGTATGGTTTTTATGCAATAGGCATTATTGATAGCTTCATTTTGTTTTATCCAGTGTGGGTCAGAGTTGAGTTATTTTAGCTGAAGGTTTGCCCTTATCTCTTCCTTTGCCTCAGTCACAGGCAAACAGCTTCTGAATGCTCTGAAGGCTTCCATGTCAATATTTTTGTATAATAAACATAAAAGTCTAAGCCACTTGACATGTAAAATTCTGAGCTAGAAATACAAAATTATTCATTAATCAGTGAAGTAGTGATGCAATTAAGTAATAGTGATGACAAAACTGGATCTTTATTTAAAAGACCTTTTACTGAAAGAGCCAAAAAGAAATCCCTCTCGCCTCCAATTTTGCTAGATGTTGAACAGGAACATTTTTATTTACAGCAGAATACAGTATCCACAGTAACAACCTATAGCCATATAATGGAATTTGTCATATTGATGCAGAGCATAGATGTAAGAATTTCCCAGGAAAGCTTTCCATAGGAGAGAGAAACTCTGCTCCTTCAGCTCTGAAGCAGATATGTCAGTAATATTTTGATGGATGTTATTGTTTTGGGTATCAGATAGATAGATAGATATATTAAGCAATGCATTTTGTGACAAAATTTTCTCTGAGTTGCCAGTAGGAACTATGTAACTTCACATGTCTCATTTGTTTTACTGAGTAGAGTATAAAACAATCTATAAAAATACATTGAACTACTATATACATGTATGGCTTAAATTTGAAGCTTCAGCTGACTGGATTATGGTCCCTATAGATGTGAGCTTGGGTTTACGAAGCAAAGATGTACTGTATCTTTATGTCTTACTATCTCACATTAAATAAAATTTATTTTATATGTGATGCACTGTTATTATTGTTTTGGTTTTATGTATTATAGCTACTGAATTTACTGTATTAGCTGTATTAACTGAGTATTCTTTGACGCTTCTCTGATATTCCACTTATCACTGGTTTTGATACTGCTTTAGAAGGTTTTATTCTATGCTGTAAACATAGATGGACATTAGAAGATCAATTCAATAACAACTTGTTGAATCTTATCAGAGTCACAAATGAGATCCATGGTACATGAAATCTTAAGACTAGCTCAAATTTTTGATTGGAGAAATGTTAAGTAGTGTCGTATGCGTCACTTTCTTTGCATAACTAAAAGCAAGGGCCATGTCTTCAGCTTAAAAGTATTAATTTTGTTATAATTACTCAGACTGTTAGGTGCATTTGTAAAACTTTAAAGGCTTCTATGATGACCATGAGAAAAATCTGTGGAACAATACTTTAGCTTAAACATATAACAATATTTGTGGAAGAATAGCAAAATGGAATTTCAGATGTGTCATGTCTAATTCAACCATCAGCAGCAGGATACTGCAGGAACAGCAGCATGACTCACATACAGTTGTGGTAGACGACTAGGTCCAGGTGCCTGCTCTGAAAAGAATACTTTAAAAATCCTCTATCTTCTTTAAATATTAATTTGTTCAATTAAAAAGATTACTGCACAAAAAGTAGATAATTTCTTTGAATAAGCCACAATATTATAATTTAGTTATTGTACTAAGAAAAGGAAATTCCATTGAATATACATTGCTCTTCGCTTTATTTCATCCTGCAATGGGGTTTGTACAGAATAGTTCTTAAACCATTGCAGCTTATTCTGGAAGATGATATGTCAAAAAACCTCACTTCTCGTTCCTGTTTTCAATCTAACCATCCAAAGTAATTTTCTATGGGTCAGCAAAGGCAAAATCAAACAAGATCTCACCAAAATAACAACTGCGAAATTATCAACATCTCAAAGGCTGCAATAATCCATGCCTTCTTCAACACATCCGTAAATTGTTCTGAGAGGTCACATATTTCATTAACTCCAACAAGTGCTACTATAAGAAGTACATGCAAGAATCTAAACTAACCTGCTTCCTGTATTTAATTGGCATAATTGTGCATGATGATGTTCTGTTGAAAAAAACAGGGCACTGATCTGTTGGAGGTAAGTAACACTTTTTTTTTTTTTTTTGATAGAAGAGGGAGAGGAGATGTTTGATGATTTTTCAGCTGGGTCACTTCTGAAATCCATTTGGAAGAGTGATACCATAAAACATCGTAGCTTTATAATTGTGGACATAGGGTGCTGTGAGTCAACAGGCAAGAAGATCTTGAGGATTGCAAAAGTATAACTACTGTACTCATTAAGTGTGGGACTTCAGCCTGACACAGGTGGCGCTGAAGATGTTCCACTATCTGAGGAAGTAGAAGGTGGTATTCTGCTTAAATAATTTCTTATTACTCAGGGTTAAAGCAATACATGTATGAATGTGCTGTCCATCTAACACCCAATTTTACAGTCTGAAGTACTAACTTAAAATCTCACATTTTGTTCTTCAGGTCGCTTACTACTGTGTGTTTATGTTATTATTGCTCATACCCAATCTTTGAATTAGGCATAGAAAGCTATTGCCTGACTAGCTTTTTCTTTTTTCTCTCCCATGTAATGATCTGTCTTGACTCTATCTTTCCTCCAACTAATAATCCTGTACACATTGCCAAGTTATCTTTTGCCTGGCAACCTCCATATTCTGTATTGTTCAGGCATAAAGATTGTGTTACTCTATTATTACTTTTTTGTCATTTATCTGCTTAAAACAATTTTTTATCAACAATAAAGTACTAGAATACTGCATAAATTTGCAACTTTTGCATTGCGTGCCTTGTTTCTGCAAGCTGAACAATTAATTCCAATGTTACTGTGTCTTTCTTACACCATAACTTTAAATTTCAATACAGTTGTGTTTATTTGTGCTTCCATTGCTGCCTGTCACTTTGTCTTCACACTCTTTTTGCAAGAACTCTCTCCTACTCACACCACCTGTTCCCCAAACAAGCCTGTGGAACAGCAGCCAAGCCATAAACCTTTCCTGGTTCCAAGCAACCCCCTGAGCCACAAGCAAAAGTACATGATCAGCTTGCTCCTTCCCATGGGGAATACATTAAATCTTCCCTGTGTTTTGGCTTCTTGAATCTTTTGCCACCACTACTTTAGTTTTCTTCCTTGCCTTTTCTCTTTTCTTAAGTAGTAGCAATAAAAATAAATAAATAAGCAGAACATGGGTTCATTATTAATGTTACATGTAGCAGTTATTTTGTTGGTATTTTTCATAAACACCTTTTTTTATTTACCTGGATTTGGCAACTTGGTTTTTATTAATAACTCATTGTTATACAGGGTAGAAGCATTTTGGTATCCTATGCAATAATTTAAATTGCATCCTATATGCAAGGTCAACAAGGAGTTAAAATGCCTTGGGATAAAAAGCTCAGGGCAAGAAGCCTGGGAGTAGGTCTGACAATTCCAAGAAAATGCACAGTCTGTGTAAGATTTCTAGGATTAAGATTTTTAAAGATTACGATAAAGATTAATTACGATTTTTAAAGATTAAATCAAGTCGTGTCAGGGCGAGCTAGACTCTAATCTAGCAAGGAAAGTTAGTGTCCCTCAATATGGCACAGTAACAAGTAAAGGCCAGTAGCTACTGAGAACTGCAGTTATGTACTTAAGTTTGGGGTCATTTGACCTAACCTTATTACATCAGTTATAATCCCGTTATTAAATCAAATGTCAAATTGTAACTATTTTGAGGATGTGTGGGGTTTTTCTTGTCATACAACTTTGGACATAAAACTTACTTTTAGTAACTGCAGTTTTGGTTTTACATTCAAAACCAAGATTGTAATTGTATTGCCGTTTCTACCATAAAAACAAGAAGGGTTGTAAACTTATTGTCTTTCACAGGTGGCATGAAAAAAAACCCCACAAAAAACACATTAGGGAAGGCCTTATGTTCCTTGCTTCCAGCATTCCTCCTGTATGTTTCCCAAGCTGTGATATTCTGCAAAATCATCCTCTTTTACCTTCACTTACTGATATTTAGCTTTCCTAGCTGATACTGCTTTTATTGGTTTTAAGTATATCCAGATGCCAATTCTTACAAAAAGCCTCTATTACTACTTTAAGAAAGATAATTTTTTTCTAATGTTAATCTATAGATCACAAGCACAATTTGTTCTATAGCTAGGCCATACAACATACAGGAAAGAGAGGAAAGCTGTTGTTATAACACTGCAGACAACCCAAAATAAAGTAATTTGTGTCAGTAATAGTTGAAACAAAAATCAGAAAAAGAACATTTTGGAGGGGAGGTTTGCTTTTAAAACGTTAATGTTAAAAGATCGAAAACTACTTCTTTTAAAATTATTTACTAGCCATTATATATCCATCTACTAATAACTATAAAAGATGCAAAGCTCCTCAGCCAAGCTGTAACACCCAGTTTTATAAAGTCAAGAGACAGGAATATGTAATAAACTATTAAGTGTCATATTAATATTTTATTGAAGAAAATGGAACATGTAGTTGGGGAGGGCTACATTTTAAATTCAACAAATGAAGTTAACATATTCCTATTTAAGAACTTGTCAAGAATTTTCTGCCAGCAGAAGGCCAGTTCATCAAAGTCAAACTACTGTAACATAGCTTAGGTGAAACTTTTCTTGGAAAACGTGTCTGAAGTCCAGAATGCCATTTCACAGGATTTCAAACCTTATATCCCCAATGTCAGGTGAGTATCAAACAGACCCTAAACAACAATATGGCAATTGTAGAATTTCAGGAACAGGCATTTGTCTGTCTATGTGTGTGTTTAACCCTTTCTAATAAAAAATGAGAACTTTTACAGATCGTTGCTTCTTCAGGACTGGAGTTTGGTGCCCTGTAACTTCTGTCATGTTTATACTTTGATGAAATTGATCATGATAAGGAAGTCTTAACTGTCTTATCTCTCCAATGGTAGCAAACTTGTCTTCAGTTTCTCAGAGACAGTTGAAAGCTGATAGTAGTTTTTATCACTAACAAAATTCTGTAGCACTGAAAGGGACAAATAAAAGGAGATGTAGTAAATAAAAGAGTTAATCATCACCTTTGCATTTACAAATAAGGCTTTTACCAGAATCAGTAGGAGCAACGGATTGACATTTCGGAGTATCATAAGATCAAATAAACCATTATGGTATCATTACTCATCAGCAGCCTCTGTGTATCATCACATAACTTTAGGTTTTCTCACATCATCAACCAAGAGAAAGAAGCACCTTATCTACATTTTACAGACTCTACTGTCAGTATAAGGAGTCTTAGTTAAACAGATTGTGTGATTATTCACTGTGTTATCAGAAGTATGTAAAGTTAAACAGATTGTGTGATTATTCACTGTGTTATCAGAAGTATGTAAAGTTAAACAGATTGTGTGATTATTCACTCTGTTATTGGAAGTACGTAAGATATCCCGAATCACAAATAATCAGTCATTACTGCGGGAGAACATTAATTTTCTTAACAAGTGCTGTTGTGGGTCTTAAAAAGGAAGAGCATAATAAATATTATCATCTTGAGATTAGGCAATTTCTAACTTTTTCTGTCATTGGTATTGTCATTTGCTATGCCATAATACTGCAAGCATCTTATGCAGAAAAAAACAGGATCTTGCATTAGATTATGTACAGATTCCTTTAAAATGGAGCATGCATAGTTGTTTGAAATCTATATAGCAGGGACAATGTGCAAGTGAAACTTATGTTTATTACTGTAACAGTGCAGTATGAAGAGAGAAGAGGTTGACTGTCTGGGTATCATGGGAATTATTTTAATCATACAGCTGAAAAATAAATGCAAAAGAAGGCATAACTACCACTAACATCAAATACTATTTTTACAGAAATCAGAATTTAAATGGCCTGAATTACTGACATAAGAATTAGTCTGAAACCTCTGTTTGCTGCATCTTGAGTAATAGCTGTTCCTTAAAATAATTTTTTTTAAAGAAATGAGTGTGACTAAGGAATCCTTAGACCAGACTGCACGCTAAGCTTGCACTCTTGGACTGCTTCCCTAACTTCACTTTTAAAAGATGTCATTCTAGTCTTAAAAATCAGAGTACAAAACTAAATCACATAGTTTGGCTGTTAATCACATCAATGGTGAAATAAATCAATAGAAGATTTTGTGGTAGACTTGAGGACTTTTGCTTTGCTTTGTTTTTCATGACTAAAATCTTATCCTTAGAGATGCAGTTCCTTTGCATTTATAAATAGAAACAATCTGGTCCCACTCTTTCTACTGCAATTAGGAAAAAAGCAATCAGAATTTGTTAAACAGACTTCAAAGAGAGTAGAGTCTTACATCTTAGAAGACAGATGTTTTCTGATTAAGCTTACTATTGCGGTCTCACTTAGAAATTGCACGAGTGACAGGTAACTTCAGCAAAGGTTACAGTTGGAGCAATTCCACTGCTTTGTTCAGTTCTCAACACCAGCTTTATTTGTGAGATAGTGTTTAAATAGTTTGATCCTTCTTGGGAGCAGAAGCAGTGCTTCTGTCCTCAGAAAAACTCATTGGTGTACTGCAAACTTAAATAATAAAATTTAAAGTGTCATCTTGTTACTGTTCTGATTATACTACGCATAAAGGGAGTGCTAAAAAAGTATTTGCATTAGCACAACCTTATTTATACAGAGGGTCATGTACTAGTAGTTGTGTTAAGATGGTGATACTGACTATAACTGTTGTTGCTTATATTTCCCACTACAAAATTATGTTTATTTGCTTATAATTTGTGTAACCATCAATCTGTTAAGATAAAAAAATTCTTCATGAAGTGTCTTTGAACTTTTCCCAAACCTATGAAAAAAGTCTCTGTGAAAAAACAGAAAGTAAAAATAACAGCAAAACCATTCGGTCATAATATGTCTGTACTATATTTTGAAAGAGAAATAGTGGCCTTTTTACACCATCCATTTTCTCAGTCATGAACATCTTATCAAATGTTGCCAAATGGTAAACATTTGAAAAAAAAACGTAGCTGATTTTGCAACCTCTCAAGAACCGACAATAAAAATATGTTTGGCAAAAAGATTAAGAATTGTAACAGTATTGGAGTTATTCATTGTGGAAGCAAGATGTTCTGTGAGGAAAGGATCCTATGTATATTAAATCTGATAAAACAAACATTCAGTCTTTGAAATTCTAGAAACAGTTACAAATTCTAGTGGATGCTCCAGACACAGTAAGAATACCCAACTGGGAGAGGGGTTTTATATATTAAAAAAAATAACATTTAGGTCTAGATTTAAAATAGATTTTGAATCAAAATTCTGGCATATCTTTGTCAGAGCTAGCTAAAACTCCATACTTCTGTGGGTAACTTTCCTTGCAATACATTCCTAAGTATGTCTGAGTGCTTATAGATTAAGGGTGATCTATTACTTCATACCCAAAGACCTCCTTTCCAGTCTCCAGGCTATAGCATCAGCCACATGAAATAAGGCTAAAAAAAGGCTAAAATTGCCTTTGGCATAACCTACAGCAACCTGAGACTTAATCTATGACTGTAGTACTGTCTAAGGGTCTCCAAGGCCAACTCCAGAGCTGACTTAGGGTAACTATCTATTCCCATTATTCATTATTAGTATTGGTTTAGGCAATGCCATCTAAAAGTACCAGTTGCAGAAGAGAGCCCTCAGATAGATACATACACACACACACGCACGCGCGCGATGTCCACAACTTGCAAAAATATAGTCTTTTCGTCTGCTTCTCAAAGTTGTTAATTTATTTTCATCTGAAACACAATGACAAAAGTGAAGCTCCAAATGCTTACTAAGTATAAGCAAAAACTGCTGTGGAAATCGGTCCACAAAAACTGATTAGATACTGAAATTATGCATTATTGCTTAGAGATTTTTTCACAAGTGAAAACTTTGTAAGATGAAGTTTTCTGAGTCAATGTGGTAAAAGAAGTAAATTCTTATGAACTTAGGTTCGTATGAGCTGTGGTTATGAAGTTTTGGGGTTTGTGTTCTTGAATATAACCAACAACAAGGTCTTAAATATATTTAGATTTATTTAAGAATAAAGAAAAAAAGAACTAAAACAAGAACAGCATTTTAGATAAACTCTTGAATCTGAATATTTTCTGAGCAAGCTTCTACTTTTTCCCACCCAAATCTTTTGGTAGAATGACATTGCAAGCATTTAAATATAAACTGGGTTTAAAAGAAAATGAAAAGATGCAAGAGAAAGAGTTCTGCATTTCATAACACTTTTGGAGAGTCAGACAGACCAAGGAATAAGCATGAAATTATTTTTAAATTAAGGATGGCACCAAATGCACACGCAATCAGATACTAGCAATCTGGAAAATATGCTTCATGATCAAGAGAGAAGGTCTTTTCATTTGTAATACCTTCCACACAGGAATGTAAATGTTCTTACCTATTGTCTATTTTCCACAGCTAGAACACCTCTTTGAAGAGAATTTTTGAATTTTAGTGATGGTAAGGAATAGAACTTCACAGCATAGGAAGGCAAAGATTACCTGATTAAGTTACTGTGTACTGCTGGATAAAACTAGGCTCTTTCTGCCTTTTTTCT
This sequence comes from Piaya cayana, assembly GCA_013389865.1. NCBI lineage: Eukaryota > Metazoa > Chordata > Aves > Cuculiformes > Coccyzidae > Piaya > Piaya cayana. Next base: position 82,570 of record WAAB01008995.1, on the reverse strand, counting down.
GTTATACTTACAATAACGTGAGCATTTGATATACTTTGAAGTTAGCATGTTCTTTCTCTGTGTCGTGAGATTTTCTGTAGCTACCATTTTCGTGTCATTGGGTAACCTTTCTATAGTTTCCAGCTAATTGTCTAAATAAAATGCTCTGATTCAATCTTCTCAAGGGAAAAAAATAATGCAACTTAACTTTTGTGGAAAGCCAACAAGAAGTCACAGGAACAACTTTAGATTGCAGAAGCTATACACAGAGCAACCAGCCAATACTGACAGTTAGACAACATCTACGTGGGCTGTTAGTTCAAGTTTCTAGTTATTTCTTTTCCTTTTTTCGTCGTCCTAGTTTTCTTACTTAGGAGTTTTTCAGTGTCACTTGCTGTGACATTTGTGCTTTCACTGATTGTTTTTTAATTGCCTTACTTTCTTCCATGATCTCTTTTTGTTTTCTTCACTTTGTGTTTCTTTTTCCTGTATTGCCTTTCTAGTAAATACAGAAATTCACAAGTAGATATGTGAACAAAAGAAGCATTTGGAAATAAGTAGTCCTCTAACACAAAATAAAATTGGTAATTTACATTATTTGTAGTTCAACAGAAAATACTTTCTAGATTTTATTTCCTGAAAATCCTGTGTTAATGTTAGTTGTTCCTGTATTCAGTGTGGCTTAGTTCTAAATCCTTAGCTGATGATTTTAGAGCTCCTTATGTTCAGCTAAGTCTAGAAGGAGTTTAAATGACCCAAATGCTTTAAGAGGTGACACTAAACTATCAAATTTCCAGGGCTGTTCTCATTTTCCTAGATACATAGGGGATTTGCAGAAAGATGGAGATGAAAATATCCAGACAATATCCTGTTGCAGTCCTTCAGGGAACTTAGTGATGTCTGTGTCATCAGAGGTCTCGTTGATGGATCAGGAATTAAGTAGGAAATGTATTTTTTTTAAGTGTTGTAATAAGAATTTATATTTTTCAATGGATGAATTTATGGCTACAATTCTGATCATTTCACCTCTAAAAAATATAATTTTAAGAGGTACAATGAAAAGTGAAAAAAGGCAGAGCTGTGAGATGCTTTCATACAAAGGAAACAAAGTGGTAAGGACACTTCAGTTTTTAATTAGACAACTGGAAAGGTAATTAGCAAATGATTATTAATTTTCTTTCCCTTCCAAACACAAACTGGGAATCCACCAAATAAATCATCAGGCTACAAGTTCAAAGTATACAAAAAGAAGTTTATTTTCACAGAGTACAAAATTAAATTTCAGAGCTAGCTGACATGAGGACTTATAGGAGACAAATATCAATGCAGTCAGAGAAAAATTAGTCAAACTCAAAGGAGATACATTTAATAATTACTGATGGACTCAGTGGTTCTTTCTCAGTTTCTGGTTCCAGTAACCCTCAACCTGCTGACCACAGAAGCTCAAGAGATTCTGTGTCATGGAGAAGCAAATTTATCCACTCTTTTTCTTGACACAGTCTTCTGTTTGGGACAATGCAGTAAGCTAAATTTATTACAACCACTATGGACATCACAGCAGGTTAATCAATCAAGTGAACACTGTTATTGTAACACAGCAGAATAACATTTTAACTCTGAACCTAAATTTGTGAACTATTTACTGGTTTTAGCATAATAGAAAAGTTCTTTCATACATTAGCCACATGCAGGAGTCACATTATGAAGCTCTCAGATCTAGAATATTGGGCTTCCTGCCTTCAGAAGAGAACAATAAGGATGAAGTCTTAAATTTGGAAGCAGGACTATATAACTAGCAAATTTATTACCCAGCATTATTTATGCTCTTGGAATCTATCACCCATGCTGCAACTTCCATGATTATATCCCTCTCATGTTAATTTTAAAATATTTTTATTTGAAACAATAAACAACTAAGCATCTGTATTATCTAAAGCTATAATTATGTAGTTTTCTGACTAGAATAGAATAAGATTAGAGATTACAGTTCAGATCAAACTATTATGTTCAGCACATGCAAAGGAACAATACAAAAGGTAATCACTTCAAATGGTGAGCTTACTTTTAAAAGAACAGCTTAAAAAGATGTCTAAGGCTCAGACTTGTAAGCCATATGACTGATTTTGTAACTGGCTAGACATGAGGATGGTTTACAGTAACTGGATATGAATTCTTAGCCCCAGCAAATGTGAAACACTAAGTAGGATTGCATAGGAAACCTAAGCCAAGGCACGCAGTTAATTCTTGCCTGGTCCTGCTCCATGTTCTTGGAAAAAAAACAGCAAAGTCAGTGCATTTTATTGTTCAGAAATAGTTTTGGGTGCCAAAATTCAGATTCATAATCTCCTCTTTACTCTTGGGTCACCTCTGTGTCTAGAGACTGCTTCTTCTTTCAAGCCTATTGTTATTCATGAGTATGCATTTTGAAGTCAGGATGATGCAGAGGAAAAAGGAATGTGACATCTCCTTTTTCTAAAGAATGGGCATTGAAAGAGGAAAACCTTCTAAGTTCCTGTCACGGGAGACTTAGTCCGTCTCCGCTTTCAACTCACTTCTTTTTGTCTCTAATGAAAAAAAGATATTTAGACCTGCCTCTTCTATTTACTTCATGCAGTTTGTCCACACTCTGGCTCATCTTTCCTCTAGGTTTGGAGGTCTGATCCATCACCTTGCTGAGGACCACACACAGAAATAAAATGCAAGTATCTATAGTGTCTAGGCATCCGTTGTGTTCCACCCTTGCTTAGCTAAGCTGCTGAATTTGGAGTCATCTTTTGGCTTACCCTGAGGAAATGCAATAACTTTTCACATGTAGTTGTGGTTAGTTTTCCAAACTTTCATAAAATACACAGGGACTGCCAATACCTGAATACAGAAACAAGAGACACATGATGCAAAATAACATCTTTTAAATGCTGACTTTTTATTTCAGGAGGAACTACTGACTCATTTGAGAATGTTTTTGTTTGTCTTTAGGCTAGAATAGTGTACTGTAAGCTGGTATGCTATATGAGCATCACAAACAAACCAATCATCTCTTACCACAGACAAGAAAGGTCCACTATCTTATTAGGATCTTCCTCCCCTTCTCTTCTCCTCCTGCTTGTTCACTAGTCACGACCATCCTTCTAGACCAGACCTTTATTTAGGTATCTATTGCTCTAAAAATTGCCAAATACTAATAGACATGCACTAAGCTAATAGGCAAATGAGAAGTGGAGATGTTTGTCACTGAAATACAGTGACAGTGAAGGTTTTTTTATCATTTTGGCACTGTCAGCTCTCAAATTTCACTGGTAATGAATTCAAATTTTCTTATCAGGGTATACAAATGAAGCCTGCCTTGCTGATGATTCAGGTCTCATTTATTCTGTTCCAGATGGCCTGTCCATGCAAGAGAAGGACTGATAGTTTCAGGCATTTCAGTGGTAGGAACTAGCCTGGGAGCAGATTTTCTCCTGCATATGCTTTGCTTTTCTAATTTATCTTTTTTCCGGAAAGCAATCTTGTTGCTGCAAGACCAGTTAGGTGACAGTGAGTGTTCATTTAGTCCATTGCCCTTATAATGGACAGACTTTAGGTCTAAGATAATGGTTGAATTGTCTGTAATAGTCATAGTCTCTCAAACTAGTTTCTCTGATGCGATTATACAGTAGTCATTAGAGAAGCATATGTGAGAGAGGAAGAGACAAAAACATTGATCTCTAATTTTCTTTTTAAATCTTACTACCTAGCCAACTTATTCCTGCAAGGAATGCAATCTTATCAGTGTTAGTGAACTTAGCAAGGTTAGCTCTTCTAGAATTTATTCCAGAATTCTTAGTCATAAAAAATTTTAGAACTAAGAAGAGCTTAAGGATTTCTCTTTAAAGATTTCACTACCTTCCTACCCTTAAAAATTGAATTTTATATGTAAACACACACACACACACACACACTCTTATATATTTGTGTTATTACAGTAGATCATAGCCATAAATCAACAGTGATTTTTTTTTTTTAGGAAAAAACACTCATTGTCACCCAGCATGATGTGAAAGTGGACACCAAATTCTGAGTTATAACTGTCACATCTTCATTATCCAACAAAGCTTTAAAACTTCCTCAGACACTAATTGTGGGGTAGTTAATCCTTGAATAGATAGTTCAGCCTTCATTGGCTCATTTTGCAGGCCACTAGCTTCTGACCTGCAAAACAGACTTCATGGCACTGCTATAATGTGTGTGGAGATGATCAGATGGAAAGGTGTGGCATTATATTCACTTATATTTCTAAATGTTTTGTTAGATGATGTTTAACTGTCGTTTCCTAAATTATATAGTAAGTGTTGAATTATTGTCTGCAAACACAGTATTTTTTTGGTATTTCCTAGACATATGGCATTAGCTTTTCTGATAGGAAACCAGAAATCAGACTTGGGACCCTCTCAGCTGCTGTGTCACAATTAAAGTAAACCAAAGATCAATGAGCCAGTTCAATAGATTATAGAAGACAAACAGAAATCCACTCTTTAGCAAGTGTCAATATCTGCTGTTGCGTCAGTTTATAAAACAATAACATTTCATAGTGTCTGACTAGAAGGGAATAGCCTTTAAAAATTAGAAGAGGAAAGGAGCAAAATTGATCATCTTTATTACAGAATTCTTCCCAGTGAGAAGAGAAGAAAATTGAAAACCGTGATAGAAACAGTATGCACATTAGGAAGAAAAAAAGGGGAAAAAAAGATACTGTATGGCAAAAGGAGACATGGTTCTTAAATAGCATCATTGTGTCATAGCATCTCATATGTTTCTCTCATCATAGCAGAGAGAAATAGAGAACTTTTCTGCGAAGCATTAACGTAAATTTGGCATCAATCTTTCAATCTATGGAAATAGACTGGATTCTTAGAATATTACCTGGATAGCACATAACCAGTAAAAATATAGAAAAAAATTCCTTGATTATTGGAGAACTGAAAAGAGAGCTGAAGGAGCAGAAAGAATTCCATTTCTCCAGAATCCCCAAACCTAGAAATTATGTAGTAGTGAACAATCAATGTGAAACCAACTAGCAGCCTGATTCCATTAACTTGTGCCAACTAGGTCAACAGGAAAGACAGAGACAGATGCAAGTATTAAAATATAAGATTTTCACTCAGCTCACATAAATGCAAATCATACCCATGTCATTTGCCTCTTCCACGAGTAAGGGAATGTAATTTCATATTTCTGGCTTTAGGATTCTGAAATAATATTGAACTTAGAATGAAACAAAGAACCTTCAGGAAATGTTTGGAGTTTTTTGTCTGTCTTTCTAATCCCTGTAAAGCCTAGGCAATGTGTTTGAACATCAGCAGTCTAATTCCATCTTCAGAGTTTAGTATTTTCACATCTATCGCTTTTAGACTTTCCTAATAGCTGGACAGGGAACATCAGACTCTTCAGAAGGACTGAGGGAACGATGACGGAAGAATAAAATTGGCCAATATAAATTGTATATGTATTAGTTGAGAATAGCTGTATGTTGACTGAAGTTCATTCTAGAGCCTGTCCTATCAATTGAAAGCGGATATTCTTTCACTGCATCTTCTTCTGATCCCATAATCACCATCAGTTGTTTTCAGATGGCTTTTCTCACCTACCATTGGGATACTTCAGTATCATTTCTAAAAACGTGTTTTATTTGCTGTATATATCTTGTTGCATTTCGATTTCATCTTACAGAGATACTATGAAAGAACACTGAATTCACGGCCATAGGTCACACTTCATAACCTCAAGATACTCTTTAATAGACTACAAGATAACTAAAGCATAAAAGACACTAAAAGCATTTTCTGGGAGTTATTTGCAGTAAGCGACAGTTGTTAATGATGCAACACAAAATGTCATCTAGGTTACACATATTAATGATCCCTTGTAACCTATGTAACTCATTTTAATTACGTTTGCAAGAACAAGAATGAGAGATTTTAAAAATGAACTGGAAAGAGAGTGTTCTTAGTAATAAGCCAGCCTAAAAATTAGCTTTAAACTCCAATAACAGACACCTGACTTGAAAATCTGGACCATCTGTTTTAGTTACATGTCAAATATTCTCCTATTGTGTGTTCTGGTTATATTATTTTTTCCATGAAAACAAAATTCCTTTAATCAAAATTATAAACAGATAATAGATAAATGATTATTAAAAATTGCAGGATATTTTTTTTTTTAAATTAGCAGGACACTTGCCTGATTTGTTCTTTAAAAGTCTCAGATACATGGTTTGGAGGATTAGAGTACTTTGAAATACTGTAATATATTAAGACAGTGGGAGAGGAGGTCATTTGGATTTAATTACAAAGGAATGCTATAGGTTGTTTTGTAAGCTGACCAGAAAATTCTCTCTTATCAACATTTACCAAATCATGTTGCTAACCCTAAGACCATAGATCTTTATGAGACTTTTGGAACACTGAGTTTGTCATTTAGATATCATTGCATTAAAATGTATTTATACATCCAGAGAGTTGTATGCTTGTTTTCAGTAAAGATCAAGCAAGTAGCAGGACATACTGTGTATCCTGTGAAGCAAGCAAGTGGTTAAATTCACTAGGCTAGTCCCAAATCTACAAGTGTGGGGGTTTTGTACTTCATAGTGTTAAGGAGGTAAAAGGCGGGTTTCTCAGGCTTGTCATATTTATTGCATTATTATCAACAGAAATAGAAAATTCATTGCAATGGTCACTTTCATAAGCAATGCAGGAAATACAATTTTCTTTGAAAAATGTTTTGTATAATAGGAAGGACGTTATTGCTGCCTTCGAATGTAATAAAAAATTAATCAAATCCCAAATATTCTAGACTTCCCTCTCCCCTTAAAAAAAAAAAAGATAAAATTCTGTACTGTGTTTTCTCATATGTCTTTAATTTTTTTTTAAACTTCTTTCTGCATCATTCGGAGGGAAGAAAGTTTCCCAGATTTTTCTTCAGCAAAGTCAAATCATGAAGAAAATGGAACTGGCAACACCTGAAAACCAGAAAAAGAATTATTATTTCTATTTTGTACATAGAAAAATCAGAACAGAACTAAAAAACTTATGCAAATATGTCAAAACCAGACCAATCGTAAATTCATTCCACTTGTTCTGAGTTTTAAAAGAAGTGCTGTCTATCTGTATAACTGGGTTGTGCTTCCCCTCTGCCACCATCCCCAAAAAAATTAGAAATTCGAAAAAATACAGATAATTTTTTTATCTGCGACTTTGTTTCTGGATTTTATTATTCTGTGTTGTGTTTGAGTTATTTAAATGTAAAATCAGTAGTATTACAAAGGAATCCTGTACTTTTCATGCTGGTTATATTTCTCTGAAAAAGGAGAACACTTTTTTCTGGAAAAGTTGCTTTGCCTTGTGTTTGACAAGGATGAACTTTTTTAAGTGGATCACTGTACAATCACACATGGAAAGAATAGTGAAAAGCTCTGTATGTGTTCATTATCAGGTGAATTCCAGGAAAACATTTTAAGTATGGCATCAGGACTAGAGATGGAACAAAGCACTGGCTCAAGCATCTGCAGCATTTTTTCTGGACATGTTGTTAAATAAAGTTAATGAAAGTTAATTAGAGTGCTTAACCTAAACCCCAGCACTTCTGAAAAGTATAACCAAATGGATATCCTTTTTGTAAGCTCAGGCAGAAGAAAAAATATCATTCTGCCTGCTAAGAAGATTAAACATTATTCATAAAGGACCTTGTCAGCTAAGACTTCAAAACATTTTTACAAAGTTATTGCACATAATAAAAGATGCTGCATTGGTTACATGACAACGATATTATGAAAATCAGATTCTGTTTAATATGCTTCTTAAGAGTATTTTCAAAATTGCTGAAATAGGCATAAATTCAGATTCTGTAAAAAAATATATGCCTAGTCTTTTCTCATTTCCAAGTGTATATCAGCAAGAGGAAGTACAGAGAAGTAATAAAAAGTCTGCCTCAAGTGAAGTGGATTTGTTTAATGTCTGCAGCAATGTCTCTTTCCGCTGTAACTTGGGAAAAGGAACCAGGCTCTGTTACCCTGCTTGCATAATACTGCATCTGCTTCAGTCTGTAGCCACTGAGCAATTAGGCCATGGACACGACAATGTGCAATTATTGCACAAGTTGATTATTCTGTGAATAAGTATAAGAATAAGTATATGAACTTCAACTACAGATACCTGACAGGAACATGAGCCATGCCTCAGTTTTTTTCTTGCACTGCAGAACAAGTTTTCAATAAAAAAACTGTTACAGGTAAGGAAGGTTCCTGATTTTCTGTATTTTTCTGCATCTTTCTAGGTTTATACAACTTCTCTTTCCATCTCAACACTGCTCCAGCAACTGAATCAGCACAGAACATTTATTTTACTGTAGACAAGAGAGACAGGCAAGAAAGATCCACTTTCTAGAAAAAGTAGGGGTTTTTTGCAAATGTCCCTTTTTTTCCATTCTGCTACTTTTTTATTCTCTTCAACCTAGTCCTTTTCAACATGTTACAGTTTTTGTTGAGAAGGAAGGGGGTGTCTGGGGCTATTTTTGAAGCACTGATTCACTGTCTGTTATGCTTCCCTATTCTCATCAGGCTGAGATGAGTGCTGTTTATTAGTGGCATACAATGTCTGGCAGGCACCACATCAATACAGATACAGCATCACCTGAAATTGTCTTAGGAGTCTGTCAAACCAAAAAGACACATACATTTAATTAGAATGGTTTTGTTTCTTTTTAATGAATTAGATTGGTAATTTGGATTTTATTTTAAATAAGTTTTTAGAACATTCTTTCCTTCCAGATATAGGGATATTATAGTTTGTTTCTGAAGGAGCTCTCTTAATTGCTTGCATGAAGAAGGAGATCATATCAGTTAGCTTTGCCAATAACCTAAGCCAGTAAAAAAACTAGCAGGAGAGACAGAAAGAGGCACTGAAGCAGAAGTTATTTCTTAGTCTGCAGTTTTCATTAATATTTTGATTCATTTTTGTTCTCAGCCAGTCGAGTAGAATACATTTTATTTTTATATAGCTTCTTACTGCACAATTCTCTCTCTCTGAATTTCACTTACACTCAATTTATAACCTCTGGGCCAGGCTCTTCTTTCACATCCATCCTGTGCTGAGGAGCTCCATTAATTTCTGTGGAATTACTCCCAATTTCGAGTGAAAGAAGAAAACATCTTCCCTTCATCTTCTCTCCATTATAGCAGAGTGAGCAGCATTTGAGCTCCTGTTCATGCTCTGCAGGGAAACATCTTCTAATTCTGTCTAACATAGCAAGGTAGATATGAGATACCAGCAACAGTGTTACTCAGTTTAAATAAGAATTACATAGCTATTAAAAACAGACAGCTGTGGAAGGTGTTGCTTTTTTTCAGAAATTGTACATTCCTCTTTGCCAAGGAAAGCAGGAACATCACATTCGGAACAGTTCATCCCACTTATCAAAGCAAAGCTTTATTGTCATTGCATTCATACCACATAAGAGAATTAATACTTCTTGGCTGGAGTTTCCTCATTTGATCTCCATCACCAGTCAAAGGCAATATGAAAGCTAATTCCATTATCAGATTTCAGGGAAGCTGCCGGCTCCTATGACTGTCTTCAAGTATTTGTATCACTGGTCCTGAATACATCTAAATGCAGCAATCTTGCACAAGGATTGTTCTTATCCATTATGTTGAAGTAATACATGTTAATGTCCCAGTCACTTTGGACCCCATTATTTTTCAATAAAATGTCTGACTTAAAAATCAGATGAGAAGAGATAAATACTATTTACGGGGAGTGACACATGCTCCACCTGTATTTCAGCTGAGATATTCCACAGCATTATTCCTGGGCAGATTGGAGGAGGAAAAATAGGAAAGAAATTAAACTTCCTCTTATGCATTTATTGTACACCGGGGTACAAATGCACTGAAAAGCTCTGAGTTATAGTCACTGTAAGCCTGTCCAAAATCATGCTTAGGCACAGCTCCAGAACTGGATACAAGATGAAGCTTGAAGCACCTCAATGTTGGGTCTAATTAGAGTATACCTATAATTAATTGACAAACCTGCATGTGCTGGCTGAACTTAATAAAGAAAGGTGTTTTCTAGGGAGATTCAATTATGGCATTTTGACTTAAGATGGGAACTAAAAAGTCACATATTAATTGCTTCAAACTCTTTGAGATGCTGAGCGTCCTGTACAGCTTAGCATGTGATGCCTATTACAGGATTTTCTACTGCTAACTTATGTGAAAGTTTTCAAATGACTCCCACCTGAGTTAAGAAAATGGAAAGCCAATATTTAAGACAACTGCAGCTAGGCAGCTTGCTTGCCTATCAAGTAGAATAGCTTTGCAGTACTGCAGTGGTATGCAGCTGCTCTTCTTTTAAAAAGATGGTAACTATGTAAATGTCTTTTTTATATATGATACCCCCAGATTATTAGTAATCTTTTACTTTAGTGTAATGTTCTTGCAATAAGCACTTTCCATGGCCAGTGAATAAAAAAGGTTCAGGCCATCAATTTCTTTTAGGCTTATTTAAAAAAAATATAATCTAGCAATGCAAGAAGAGCAAAATATACAATACAACAGTATTTGACCTGAATGGCCAGAAAAAAAATCTGATAAGTTATCATATTTACCCCAGATTCTGGATAAAGGAAATAAAAACTCACCATGAACTATCTGGAGGTAACTCAGACAAACCCACTCACACATTTGCTCTTTGTAGCAGTTAAACCCTGTAGTTTTAGCTTTATATACCCACACAGTCTAGCTGATTTCAGCGGGTCACTGCGGAAAACAGAGCCCCACCCATTATGCCAGCACTATTGTGTCAACTTAGTATTTATTAACATGAACCTTCTGAATATATTCTGTTCTCTGCAGATCTCAGTAACTCAGTGATTTGTGTCTGTCTGAGGAACACAAATAGACAGACATAAAAACAAACACAGTAAATTTAGAATACTAAAGGAAAATAGCCTGTGAGAGTCCTCTAATACAAGTTGTATTTCCATATGTGCTACTAACTATAACTAGTATCAGAACCTTTTTTTAAAAAAATATGTATTAATTGCATCATGCTTTCCTAAAGAAGGGATCGTGACAGAAACAGAGTCACTTCTCTTTCTCTGCCAAAGACTTGTCTGGCTTCACAAGCTTAAAGAGAGGTTCTATGGTTTGTCTATACATTTTTCCACCACCACCCCCATGTCTGCACCTTACCACTTTCCACTGCAGCACAGTGCAGAGTTGCAGCCTGTCTGCTGCTCTCACATAGCGAGATGCAGCCAGCCTGCAGCCCTGAACAATCCTGCCTGTGACAGGAAAGCAGTCATTGCTCCGTACTAAGTGGGGAGTATAAGCAGTCAGCATTCTGAAAGAAAGTTTTGCACTCAAAAGTGACTTGGCTCACTCCCTAGTGTGGCTTGTGCCATAGGTGCTCCCTCTTCTCATTTTGATGACCTTATTACATGATTCACATTGGATAAAATACACGGTTTACCAATATGAGCCAGAGTGATGAGGCTTACATTCTTAATACATATGTCAAGAATTCTGGAAGTATCAAGTGACTTGAAAGTAAAGTTTGCATGTCTACAAGAGCTTCCTCAAATTTTCTTGCTTGTACTTCAGAAAAACACTAGATAAGGAATCAGAAAAGCTCATGGAATTATTCCAGAAGCAGTAACAATATGGGATAATTTTTTTCACTGCAGCTACCATAGGTGGTGGTTTGGCCAGGGATTAATTCTTCAAAAGATGCTATTCTAATTGCATATCTATACATCATATAGTTATTTATATAAGATATATTATACATATATTTCCAAACTTAACTTTTATTTAAAATATTTCCTACTGTAAAATGGAATGAGATACAATGTTAAGTTGGTTATCAGTGAAATGCTGAGCACTGTGGTGAGCTGAAGGGCCAGCCTATCCGGCAGTTAGGTAGGTAAGTGAGCAGAATACCATCCTCAGTTTCAACTTGGTTTCATTTTACCTCTGTGTTTTCATAGTCTTACTCTACATCATTTCTTTGTGTTTTATTACCCAAATGACACCCCTAAAGTTCTGTCCAGTACATGCAAATACCCAGCTGAACATGCATTTTAGAATTTGTGTTGACAAACCCAACTTTTCTGGAAAAAATATTTGGTAATGTGTATTGAACATTAAAAAAAGCTTTCAGAAAATTATTCCCTGTCAGTATCCTTATCATCAGGTTTTACTACATCATGGGAAACAGTTTCCATAGCTGCTCAATTAAAGTTCAGCCCAAGGTTTGCAGAATAAAAACCTTATCCAGAATATCTTTTTCTGAAAATTTAAGGTTGTTTCTACCCTCACTCTAAACATATAACACTATTTTTTTCTCTGAAAACCCATCAGATCAGCCCAATAGTATCTGACACTGACATTTTCTGTCCTTTTCTCTGACTTGTTCTCTTGTAATCAATGCCCACACAAAGAGAGTCAAACCAAACATTAGAATACAGACAATCCCACTATATTTCTTCCAGGCTTCCAGTTCACATCTCATTTTCTCTGTTCCTGCCTATTCAGTTGTAAATTCTTTGTCTCTAGTACATTGCAGTGTTCATGGCTGTCACTTAGAAAATTAATAACAGAGAAAAAAAGTTTTGTGTGCACTGACTATGCAGAATGACTTTTAGCTGAAGTACGTATTGGCTCTCCAACCTTGCTATACACAAGTGGATCATGATATTGAATATGTTTGTCCTTAATACTCTTGCATTTTACAACTCCCTCTACTCTGCAGATGGGAATTTGAGGTATAGAATTAATAAGGTCTAGAACTGCCAAAGGAACTTAATATCAGAATATTCTAGTAGATGTATCAGGGTGTAAACCCCTGTTTAGAGTCTCTACTCACATGTAACCTAGTTCTAGAAATGTGTAGTGTCCCTGCATTGTACCATGAAGGTCACTAGATATCTAAGTAAGTTTTCCTGAGGGTGCCCCGAATCTTGCAAATCTTTCTAGTGATAGTTACCTAGGATCTAGAGACAAAATGGGTTTCATTCATGCTTCTCCAAGTATTCTATATAGCTAGGTTTCACAAAATGCATCTATATAAATCTATCCAGAAAGTTCCGAGCAGACAAAATGATGATGGTAGTCTTGATCACCAGGCCACCCTAGACATGACAATACCAGTGACAATATTAGCGACTGGTATCTCCATATGTTAAACAGCAAGACATTAAGTGAGATTTATCATAGAACAAGAATAATGATGCATTATCAAAAGGCTTTGGAGAAATCGTAAAATCTAGATATCAGAGAGATTACCATTTGCAAGGAAAAGTATTAAATCTAAACCTCCATAACCCCATCAGATCACTTACATTTCAATCTTAGCACAAGAGGAATAATCTGTTGTAGCAGTATAGCTGAATATTCAGAGTTTGAGGGATAGAATAACATAACCTAAAATTAAGAGAAACTGTCTGGGGGATATAAAACCAACCCTCATAATCTTGTAAATCCAGTGTGTTTTCCTGTGTTTTATAAATTTCTCTCTAAGACATTTTTTCTATGGCATCAATACTCCATGCACAGGTATCAGAAAATGCTACATCCTCATATATTCTTTCCCCCACGCTTTAATGAGAATTTATATGACTTTTAATGAATATTTAACAGTTTTCTGTAGAGCACCCTCATTGACATTTGCACCTTACCAGTATTATTTCAGTTCTCTACTGATTCAGGCAGATGTACATGTAATGATTACACGATCACTATATTCTCATCGTTTGTTTTTAAACACTGCAATGACAGTCAACATTTACTTTGAAATTAAGCTGAGCTTCAGGAAAATGATCTTTGGCTCAGAGCAGATGTCCTATCCTATGAAGGAAGAAATTGCTTAGGAAAGCTGTTCTGATGTGTGCTCAATGGAAGAAACGTGATTGGGAAAAATCTTTAATGTAATAAATGTACTTGCAGAATTCAGTGAGAAAAACACAGTTCAATCTTTTTTTCAGCCATGTACATGAAATGGCATACTTAATTAAAATAATTTGAATCTTCAATTAGATTAAAAATTACTTTTTGTTTCTCCTTTTAGGGATAGAAATAACATTTTATCTCTCTACCATCCCAGTTCTCTCTCAAATTTCCATGCTCAAGGGTTTGTAGCTCTTTCCCCAGTATTAGACACAGCAAAAAAATGTTTGCCTCTCATTAGGACTGACCAAATAAACACTTTCTCCTGCAAATGTTAAACATGCACAAAATACCTTATGAATTCTTCCTCTGTTGAACCCTTCTCTGCCAGTCAGTAGCATGATTATGTTGAATGGAAAAAAAACGGCTGATCATGGTTCAAAAGGGAAGCTTTGGGCCTCTGTCAAACTGTGTTTTCACAAAGTACGTGTATTTCCATTCCTGATCAGAAATCTATTTTAAAGGACTTTTAATATTTTTTTCCTGGATGTATTAGATCTAAAAGAGAAATTATAGATTATTTCCTGAACACTAAATTCATGCTGAAGGGTGTGATGCAGTCCTAATTTTGAACTTCCAGAGTCTCAGAAATGAAGCATTTTATTGCCTTTTCCCCTTACATTAATGCACTGTTTGCCTTTAACCTTAATTTAACTTGATTATTTTTCAAGTTTTCATTTCTCTGGATATGGTTTGCAGTTCATGATATTAATGTCTTTCATTGGGGGCAGCAAAGAAAGAATTAGAAGATTGAAGTAGGTTTTTATTTCTTATCGTAACTCAGCATTAGAACTTGAACTAGTCACTAGATGTCATTCTAACACACCAAATAATTCCTTTGAAATTATAATTTTTCTACCATAAATGCTACCTACCTGTCTTTTGAGTTTCCATTTAAATCTAAATGCTTACTCTATTGCAATCTCCATTGCAACTGTAACTAATCTGGTGTTGCAATGTTATCATAAAAAAATTCATAACAGTTTTGGAAATTAATGAATAATAGGACAAGCAAGTCATATATTATGTTGAGTTTTCTGTGGTGACTCATTAAATACTCAGCCTTTTTGTGAGTTTGCAAAATTTCAAAGATTTCATGAATTCTAGCATGTTTGAATAATATTTTATTCTATCTGCCATCTCAGGAAAGTACATAAGCAGCGTTATGCAACTTTGGTGACCACTATGCTACTTCAGTGAATAGTCACAGGAAACAATGCTGTAACAGTTTTTTTCAGAAATGGTGATTCAATATCTTTTCAAATTATATATATCTGAGTAATTAAATGTCATTATATGGTGCAATCATTCTGCAGATGAAGGGTAACGGGGAACTACCAGTGGCACAGTAGTATGGAGTCCTGGAAGTTGTCCAGTTTTAACTCAGTGGAAGAGAATTCTCACTGCCTCGTTATTCTCTTTGATCTGTAAGGATCTTCCTCAGTCTGTTGCTGGTTTGGTGTGGATTTGATGGCCTAAAATATGCACTTGATGTTAGTAGATCAGCATGTACCCAAATTCAAGATTGAAGAGTATGAAGACAGGGACAAGGTTCAATCCACTGCTATCGTCTTTTCGTTTCATTTTTTTTTCTGTTTTGTTTTCCTTTTGCTTTCAATCCTCATTCATTTCTCTTTGAGGTCTCAATGGTATAAGATGATTATTTTCTAGCTAGATTTACCCACTATTGCTGTCATTAAATTCTTCAAGTTCTCCTCCTGTTGAAACATTGCCTCAAGCTCCTGCATGTGACAGGCTTTTCTCTTTGCAGATAAACAGTTGATGAATTTGCTGAAGAAATGACCACCCTCATTTGTTCAGGGCTTTTTACTGGAAATTATCCCCTGATCCTCATTCAGGAGAAGAAAATGTGTGGTTCCCCAGTCCATGATAATCAAAATCAGTTACTTCAGATCAACTAGTCAGTGAAAGAGGTTTCAATAAGTCCAGCCAGTTTTGATCGAAGAAACCCTAGCAGGGATCCCAGAAGCTCTTTAGCAGGGCAGTGGGGAGTAGCATGGGAAAGTGAAGAACAGCTGAGGGCAGTCAAGGCTCCATCTGCCGTGGATCAAGGGGGAACATCTGCCCACAGAAAATGCGTAGAAGAAAAGACCTCTAGAGAAAACTTAAATGTAAAAAATGTTTGCAATCAGTTTCATCTAGACAAAACCCAGCTTGTTATATGCACCAAAAGTGATCTGCACTAATCGCAGTGAGAAATACACAAATTGAGAGCTTGCTTCTCAGTTCATATTTTGTTCTTGGTAAATCTTATGAGAGATTAAGTCTTCCTCCTGGTAATCCATGGACTAAAGCAGGAAAGAATGGCAGAAATGTTAAAGTATGGGTAGAGTCTCATAAACATTTGCACCCATGCAATTCTTTCTAAGATATTATATTGCATATTGTTCTAGAAATGAACACAATTTGTACCAACTGATGATCAAAGCAATTAAAAAGTATACCTAATAAAGGTAATGAAGCTTATACTACGTTATATGGAATCTCTGAATCAGTGCAATTTTTCAATTGATAATTTAGGTAAAGATATATACACGCACACATTTTTGTAAAACATTGCAAACCTAGAGTGTGAGTCCTGATAATTTACAACTAACTAGAAGGTCCATGAAGTTAGTTTGCTGCAAAACAATTTCTACACTGAAAATTACATATAATTTTTTTAATAGAGGACATGGTGGCAAAGTAGAAGCTTTGCATGTCTATCCAGTTCATAATTTGTGCAAGAATTCCTTTGCCATGAAAAGTATATTGTTGACAGGACATTGCTGATGCATGATAAGGGAGGGGAAGGGGAAAATACTGTGCAGTAAGGGAAGATTAACTTCTAGTGTGTTCATATTGTATATAGAAACTCAAAACTTGTTCTTTAATTGCTATTTTTATAACAGAAATCAGCACAAAATTACTGTTGACAGTATCTCACTGGTAGATATCATGGGTAGATTTGTCTCAAATCAGAGAGGCACAAAGACTTTATTCATCCATGCAGTAATTCTTCATTTAATGAATTTCTATTTCCAAATATTGTCAGACACAGAGTCTTCCTAGGCTACCAGCACAGTGCTAGACTTTTCTAGTGACTGAAAATGAGGTTTTCTGTCATCTCCATAGGTGCTGCATTTCCTAAACCAGTGTGACAGTAATGTATGAATCTGCTGCACATCCAGAACGTGTATTCCTAATTTTGCCCTCTTGACCCTGACTTTCTGGAAGGAAGTATCTCCATACCAATGGAACAGTCCTTTATGGGGTCTGGAAGGGAAGCAGGGCTTGACCTTAAAACGATCATTATTATTTTTGTTGTGTATGCCAGAAAACAGCTGGCCAGGAATGGCTTGTGTTCTGCATAAATTTGTCTTAGCTGAATCACTGAAATATTTCAGGGTTGAAACTGTAGGAGTTTCAGAAATGAGATTCTATTACATAAAAATGTTTGTCATGATGTTTGTATAGGGGACAAAGGAACAGAAAGTCTGAATGCCAGACCTACAAAGAAAAATAAGTCCTCCAAATACAGTGAAATTTTTTTCTCCAATCTTTCAATGAGACAATATGGAGCCATTGTCCTAATCTGAATGACTTGGGCTAATGCAGTTTGAAACCAGAAGAGTTAAATGTCTTAAATCATTATTTCTTAAGTAATAGTTTCGCTTTGATACAACATTCATAACCTTATTGAACATTCTTTGGGATTAAATTGTCCTAGCAGCAGTCATCAGAAGCTAAACAAGAATTAAAGACATGAATTATATAATTTTTCAATGAAAGATGGTAGAATTGTTGTGTAGTTTTATACTTTTTATTTGTCACCCTCTGTCAAATTAATCTTGGTTGCAAAATTATTATACCCCTGACACTTCAGTTTTTGTAGTTTATAGAAAGTATCTCAGAAATATTGTACGTTGAATTGACAAAATCCATTGGTGTGGAGCTATTTGAAAAGACAATCAGCATTTCAAGCAGTAATCATGACCGACTGGCAGACAAAAGGTTTATTCTTTTGTGGAAGAGAAACTCTGTTAGTGTGATTCAGAGCTTTATCTAGCAATTATAGAATTTTACAAAATGTTTCTTCCCTTCCCACCTATAACATAGGTGAAGCTAACTAAGGACTTAACTGAAATTCTGATATATACATTGGATTCCTCAGATCAGATTTCTCTGCTTTGAGTCATTTTTATATCTGTGTTACAGAGATGCTTCTGATGTAACAGTACATACATAGCTGTGTTAGGGTAATGCAATATTTGTAGGAAAAAAAAGATTTTTCACCCATTCAGTTCTTCTATCTCTCCATCTACAGAAAGTTAAGTCTTTTTATAAGTACAGTGGGAAGAAATAGCCATATCACCAGAATCCCCATACTAAGAACAGAAATTCAGGTTTTTATCATAGGAAAGAAATTCCTATGCTGTCAATGCTAGTCAGATAAAGCAACATTTATTTGTGCAAGGTGGTTTAAAGACTTGGGCCAGGGCTTGAGGGAGACTTTATATATATGTAACTGGTTGAAACTGGCCCAATGCCGATCTCCCAAAGGGCCCGGGACGGAGGCCCCAGGACCCCTCCCGACCATGGAGGGGGAAGAAAGAAAGAGAGGGGAAAAAGAAAGAAAACCACGAGCCCAAATTCTAGCAGGACTAAAGCAGTTTATATATGTATATTATATATAGAAAAAAAGAAAAGTAAAACAACAAGTTCTCACTTCCCCCTTATCCAGCAGATCTGTGCCTCGGCCTACTCGAACGGCAGAGTGGCTGCAGAGATTATCCTCAAGCCACCCCTCCCGGAAGCAAGACTGCCCACCGGACTTCCGAGCTCCCTTTTTATGTCTCTGCTTATGTAAAGAAATGAGATGGAATACTTCCTTAGTTATGACCCTAGTTACCAGGAAGGTAAACTAAAACCACTACAATATCAAACAATTTTCACTAGTTAATTTTACATAAAGTGTATGTGAGTGTCCGTATATGAAAGCTTAAGGACTTCTTATCTTCCACTACATCTGAGACCAAGTCAGTCTCTTGGGTTACATGTGTAATAACGAAAAATATTGTTACTTGTAATTAATGAACACATGAAAAGATGGCTGGTTCTAATAACTCACCTTAGAGTACCTTGTGATGTCATTAAATTACCTTGAGCCCTGCTGTTGATGATCATTATATGATTGCTTCAGCCCAAGGGATTGAGGTTTACTTGAGTATCGGATTATATACTTGTTTGGTTGATTCATGGTGGTATATGTACCTTTGCTAAACATGAGGAAACTGAAAAAAATGCCACCTAAGAGGAAAATGCTAATGACAGGGAGGAAGTTTAGCTCATACTTTGTCTTCACCACTGAGATTTTCTTCATTAAGTGTCTGTCTTCTGTTAAATTATAATCTGAACAACTGTGCGCTTTTTTTTCTGTTTATAAGAAACTAAACACTGCAGCTCATTCCACCCCTTTGCATCCTTCTGGAAGTTCATTATCTCCCTCTTCCCCCACTCCTTTGTGTCCTCTCTAAACTTACTCTTCATGCAAGGAGCTTTGAGTCTCTTCTGTGCTCCAGCAGATGGATATGCCCCCACTACACATGCATTAGACAGTCTATATGCCCTTTCTCCCACCTTTCCTTCTACAATTCTATACTTCACATGAGCTAGTTCAGGAAGGCAATCTAGAAGTTCATCTGCTCAATTTCAAGTGATTATTTGTACCATCTCAGTGAAAGAAGACATAAAGTAGCAATGCAGTGTTTTTTCATAGAACAGCAGGAAAAAGCAATGTAGATTATTCTTAATGGAGCTAATATTGCTTTTCAAGGTAGTGCAACCATAAAAGTTGTCAGGCTGACCCAATGTGCTAGGAGGGACCTTGTCACATCACAACAGGGCAGTAGGTAGAGGTGAGGTTCATTCCATGAGTTTTTGTCCTGGTACAGCCCATATGACAAGTGGTGGAAGAATTGTAGGAAAAAATATAACAGTTGTTAACTGGAAAAAGGAAAACTTACTAAATAGCTGGGGAAGTACTTCTAAAGCTAAGTATCATACAGTTGGTTTCTATGCATGTAAAAATGATTCCTATCATAACAAAGAGAAAGGAAGAGCCTTCATAGTGTTGCTATTTTCTTTCTCTGAGCACTTGTCTTCTGTTTTCCTAGAAACTAGCATGAGAAACTCATTTGACTACTAGCAGAAGGAAAAGGAGGGAAGCTGTTTGCCCAGTGGTAATCTTTAGCCATATAAAGACTGCTCTTACTCTTACTGAGAACTACATTGGTTTTGACAACAGAGACAAAAATCCATCCTGTTTATTTTTAGAACATAGTTTTCCACCGCTTCAGCTGGAGGAAAGTAGTTACTGTCCACACTGTGTTGTGCAGCTGAGCAGCCTGATCTCAGTCAGATGAAGGCAAAACCCTGCATACACACAGGCTAATTTATGGCATCACCTTCCAGACAGAACAGGCCATCATCACAGCAACTGCAACACCTTGCTTCAGCCTGATGATGTCAACAGAGCACCGAATTGTCCTACCATGTGAGCTGAAAGTGCTATATGCTCTTCTCTTTGTTTTTGCACTGACATTGGCTCAATGTACTTACACAGTAAGCTACAGCTGAAAGACCCTTCATTGCCTTTGGTGGAGAACTATTCTTTTCCAGCTAAGAGTAACATCTGACAAACTGGGGTCAGACTCGGTGTGTCCAAAAAGCCAGCTCTGGCGCATTAAGAAGCCATCCATAAAGAAAGTCTCAACTGTCACCCCACATCTGGTTGAGTCTCCTTACAGGCAGGTGGAAAGGCTGACCAAGCCTGCAGCACCTGAGTGCAAAGGTGGTGCTTTAGGCATTAAGCCATTTGTTTTGTATTTAACTGAGAATGGGAGAAGACTGAAAATATACATTTATTCTGCAAAAACTGATTTAAATTTTAAAAAATCCAGAAAGCTGAAAACTGAAGGCTGTGGTTCATGGGTCTGTAGCTCAAAATTAATTACTAAAACTGCTACCATAATAAGATCAGTTAATTAGGGCTCTCTGGTTCCTTGAGCACTAGAGGACACGATCATCTGACTTTGCTGTTTGTATACCGCAATGTACTGAAAATAGAAAATAAAAGTTACACATGACAAAGTATTGATTAATTGTCTCCAAAAAACCAAAAAGACAAAACAGCATTAACCAATTATACAAATCTTTAAAAGAGAGACTCATGGAATCAACATTTCCTTCTGTTGCAATTTCATTTGGAACAGCAGGCTTTGCTCCTGAATTAATTTTACAGCTGAGACACAGCTAATCCACAAATAAGCCTGTTACAGTTGGTTGGCATAAAAAAAGAAGTGCTTGCCAACAGGCACACATGACATCTGGAGCTTGAAGACATTTTCACGAAGGAAAGTGTGTTTAGTAATAAATTAAAACTTTGGGAGCAGGTCCCCACAGAAAAGCATATCAACAAAAAATCCATACTTACTATGGATCCTCATGAAAAGCACATGGTCACAGCACATCAGCAAATATGAAAAATGTTATTTTTATGATTCCCATTAAAATAAAATTGTGTATAAAAATAGTGAAAACTCATGATTCCATATTCTTTAAGTGAATTTCTTCTACAGAGAGTACTAAAATGATAGATTAATTTTAATGTGCTACTGCTGAAATCTATTTTCACTATATTAAATATTCAAGCATAGAAGTCTTTCTGTGTGAGCAAGTTTGTACATAGTACAGGTGAGATTGGCCTATCTCCTACTATTTGTAAGGAGACCAGAATGTTACGCTACATATTCAGGTCCAGGTAAAACCTAAACATGATAGATGCAAGAGAAATTTACTCCGGAACACTTAAAGGTACCTAATTTCCAGGAAATATGGAAATGTCAGTAGTTTCACATCTGAAGGAGGGAAAGGTAAGTTTATTCACATACTCTGCCTGTCTGATAAATATGATGCCAACCAGGAAAGTAGCCTCACTGCATGAGCATTAACATCTATTACAGCCAGGCAATGTCAGCATTTTTAAACATCCTGAGGCCAACTGAAAACCCTGTCCTTATTGCAGACATGATGAAGAAATGAGGCACTAGAATCGAGGAAAGCTACATCTGTCACCTAGCTCCTGTAGTATGGAGAAAAACTCTTGAGCATGTGTTGATTTAGGTGATGGCTTTAAAAGGATTATTTTAATGCTTAAACGTTATACACATAATGAAATGCTATGAGAAGCAAATCTGACACTAAAAGTGTGAGTTGATTTTTAAAAGCGAGTGGTCAGTTAGTTGTTTCTCAAGCAAAAAAGATTTCAGTGTTAATCAAACTACAGTGTGTTACACGTCAGTAGAAAAT
Source organism: Piaya cayana (assembly GCA_013389865.1). Lineage (NCBI taxonomy): Eukaryota > Metazoa > Chordata > Aves > Cuculiformes > Coccyzidae > Piaya > Piaya cayana. The sequence goes on along the minus strand of WAAB01008995.1, from coordinate 60,243 downwards.
ATTCATTCTCAGAGTGTATTACTAAATTCAAGCCATGTGAGAATGGCTAATTATGGTCCTATTAAAACTATGTGTTCCACATCACTTAAGGAAAAATGTAAAAGATACTAGTAATATGAAATTTAATGACAAGAAGGAAATTCCTAGTTTATTTGGGAATTAATTGCTAGTAAGAGTTTAATGAGAATAAACTGATGTTTTAATGTGGTTTTTTTTTTAATTCCAATGCGTACTGTTAAACTTAACTGCATGTAAAGCAGCAACTATAACTTGAAATGTACTGTCCTCTGCCCAGTGGTCTGGAAAATACACTGCATAGTCAAAATCATGAGCCAACTGTGTAAAACACTTTCATACAGTATCATGGGATGAACTATATATTACTACTACAAGTAAGTGGCAGGGCTTGGTATAATTTTTGCCTCACTTTGACAATGCTTTTTCTACAACCTACAAAATTTCTAGTAAGCTCAAATTTTAAATATGCAGTCCTGAATACTTATGGAGAAGATTGCATTAGATTTGCAGCTGCTCTGCCAAGAGCATTTAAGCAAAAAAAAATTGTTAATGGTGCTATATATTTTCATCGTGTTGTAAGACATTGGCGAGTTCAATTTCAACATATTTGATTGCTTGTTACATTTACAGGTTTCTGATAAAGTTGATTCAACCTCTGTTTCAGCTTCTGGAGCAGCACAGGAGTAATGTAACTGCCTGTTTCCCAGAAAAGGGATTGTTTATCAAGGACACCTAAAAAGAGGAGTTGTAAGAAACAACCAAGTCTGGAGCTTCCTTATGCAAAACATTCTCTGAGAACTTTGCAAACAATACATTTTGTTGTTCTTGCTTCAGGTTAGGATGTGATATTGTAGGTTTGGGGGTCAGTATTTTCTCAGGAGAACCTGAATTGTTCTCTGGGCTGTACTATGGTTTGCAATGACCACACAGCCAAAGATGATAATTTTGGACAAACATGCCACTGGGAGAATTCTTCAATGTCTTTAATCTTCTTGAATTTGCTTATCATTTTCTAACATAGTAATTGCACACAGCGTATAATAATCTGAATCAGTAGTGGGACTGGAAATTGGCTGTTGCCTTGGAAGCACCATGTGGCTAAGCTGAGGTGAATCCATGGTGTGAGGCAAGAACTGGGCTGTTTCAGACGAGTTAATTTCTCAAAGCTGATGGAAACCGTTCTTCCATGCTTATCATGGTCATGTACTCAAACAAAAATATGAGTAAATGTACATTAGTACAGAAACTTTTTAGGGCTACATGTGATGTTTAAATCCTAAAGTAACAGAAGTTTTGCAGAAAAAGAAACCCTTCGATCAGAGAAACCCTCTCATCTTTGGCATGCTTCTACTTCTTTTCATCCTCAAGCAGCTCCTAGGTTTAAAGTATTTTTCTCCCCTGCTGTGTCATGAATGGAAAGAACAAAACCATGATTCCCTTCGTGAACTTAAAGAACTGTCTCCTCAGCATCAAGATAAAGAGGTCATCTGCACAATAGGAGGACTTTTAATCTCTAGTTAGAGAGAACTTCTCAGTATAGAAGTAGTCAAAATACTGTTCTTGGGGAGTTTTAAGATAGACTTTGTAAGTGGATTCACAGATCCATCCATCATCTATGAGAAAACACAGTGCAGTCCAGAGTGGGTCCATACATCTATTAACTGTAAGTTACATTTGTTGTGGTTAGGTGTCCCAGCAATTCCATGACTAGGCCCTGAGCATCTTTTAATATGCCCCAGCAGACCACAATGCCAGCAATTATTAACAGGGATTCTTCATTTTAATGGCCAGTGTAATAGGAGTTCAAATATTTATGACAATCCATGTGTACCATAAACTGAGGTGAGCCCAAGTCTGTCAGAGCAGCAACCATGCAGTGCAAAGAAGGTGAAGAACAATTTAGGTTCTGTATCTGGAGACTCCCATATTGAATTTTAAAAGCATGTTGAGAGTATCCCAGCTATTTGTTCAATATGCTGGTGTTTAGCAAACGCTGCTTGATATCTAAAGGTCAAATCAAAAACCAAGAAGTTGCAACATAGTCAGAATTGTGTCAATGTTTTTTATGGGTTTTTTTAGTTTACAAGCAGATATTTTCTTTGTAGTGTATGACTTTTACTAACCTTCTATGGAAAGATCTCTTACCTGACTTTCCTGAGTTGAAGAACTCAGCAATGTTTTTGAAATTATAGTATTTAATGCACCATAAGCAGTTTGATTTCAGGTTTTTTTTTCTTTTTCTGCAGAAATAGTGCATTTAAAAGAGAAGGTCCCAGTCATGAACATCTCACTGAGTCCCAGATGTAGTACAATATTTTAAAATTGTTGTGATGTCGTTATTTGAAATCTGAAATGCAGGCTTATGTAATAGTTCATTAAATAGCATTTCACAAATTTTAGAATTTTATAGACAAATGTAGTCAATTTAATTATTTTGGCAGTGTAAAACCCAGATCTGAGGAGAAAAATGTTTTGACATTCTCATGCACTAAACTAGAATAATATTATATACTAACTGCAAAATGAACCCTTGTTTTACTGGTAAATAAAAATCAAATTTCTGGTTAACTTCTTAAAAAGTGGTTGTAGTGGAAACAAATTTATATATATATTAATAGTCACCTCTGTTCATCATCTACAAAGAACAACTCTTACAGAGCACATGTAATATCCAAGTACCTCATCATGGAAATGAAAAAATACATTGATTCATCCAAATTTATTGAAAGACTTTTATTCTTGCTTCTCTGGGTTTTTTTGTTACATAGGGAAAAATGATTTTGCTGTTCTCATTTGCTGATTATATCTTTTTTAGAGGTCAAGACTGCTGTCTATTTTTGCTATCTTAGCAGCCCTAAATTGTGATGCTATTGGGACTATTTCAAAGAAATTGAAAAAAAAAATCAATATCTACATTATCAGCATGTAGCTAATAAAACTCTTGTTGGTAGAGCATTAGCCAGTTAACTGTTAAAAGATATTGATATTAATCTTAGAATTTCTCAGCTCTAAACAGAACATTGAATCAGCTTATTAGAACACCTATTTTCTGTGGCCAAAGAAAACATTATACTTTCTGGTCATCTGAGGCGTACAACTGTAGCAGAATGCCTCAAATTACCCCTCAGATTGACAATATGTGAAAGAAAATTTGGAGAATGGATAAAACCTTGGGAGAAAAGTACTGCATATATGTAACGCCTTGATAGATTACTAGACCCTCTTGTTGTTACCAGTTAATTCTGTGCAAAGAAGCCATGGAATATAAAAAAGCATAAATCAAGATGAAACAAGATGGAAGAATCATAATACAGTAGTTTCTTGTGGCTGGCGTCTTCTCCAAAGAACTCTCAGTTTGCATAAACAGCTTCAATCTCAAGGACATCTTTGTCTTTTTTTAAGTGAACTTTTTGAACTGCTGCTTTTAAAGAGCAGATGATATTGTTGCAAGTCATAGAGTTTTTACCCTGAGAAAGTCAAGTGGATCTGTTTCTCTTGCATAGGTTTCTCCAAAGAAGTGTCTTCTACTCCACCAACCTACTTCCTACATGTATGAAGTGATAGCATACACTAGATTCAATTCCAGAGGGAAAAAGACTGTAAGAACTCAGAAAAGCTTTTTCCTCCTTAAAGAAGGATTTAGACTTCCAAAATTGTTCACTATAGGAACGATTTTCAGATTTTCAGAGCACACAGAAGACATGGTTGTCTACTTATCCCTATTACAAGTAAAATAAATCACAGCAAAAAGAAGCCTTATTTATAGCCAGAAAACTGAATAGTATATGGAGACTGAAGAGGAAAACAGAATGAAGATTCAGCTCATCTGTGGCATCAAGAGTGACTTTTGACATTTTCCTTTGGTGAAATATATAAATCAAATTTCAAATGAAGAAGATAAGTATGTAAACTGGGCTTTTCTAAGTGAAACCAGGTAGCATATGTTTTTCAGTAAAATAATTGTAGGATTATGAATATCTCCAAAACCATAGATTTTTTAAAGACAGTATTCTGTTTGCTATTTATTATGTTAATCCTTCCATTTTCTTTGAATTCATATGCTGAATCTTGTTCCTGACTTGGGTGTTATCTGTAAAAGGAAAAAGTCAACCCATCGAAGTAATTTGCATATTGGAGCAGTTGACTGAGTGCAAGATTCAAATACTGATTTGAATCTAGAGGAAAATAAAACATACCAGCAGGAACTGATCTAAATTCAAGTTTAGTTTGGACCACCACTGAGAAATGTTTATCATAAACAAATGCATGATTATTTGCCTGCAAGTAATTTTACTTCTTAGTAGTCAGTGTGTCAAGTTCTCTTGAGCAAGAGAGATTATTTTCACCTCAGAGCCTTATGTTTTGTTTTCTTTTGGATTATTACAGTTTATTATTTAGTACTGTATCTTGCCACCTTCTACCAGCTAACTATGTAATATGTTCAAGAAAATATGTAGGATCAACATTTAACTTTCTATTCAACCCCAGTATTTCTGCCTGTATAGACACCCTCAAGAGGGATCATTCTATGATTTTCTTGTTTTAAATTAATTTGTGGTTGTGCATCACATTAGTCTAATTAGTATAAATGCCAGTAAGTCAAACAGTTGTAACGGGTAATTATGCAATTACACATAATTATTTCACTGAGATGAGTTATAATGCAAGCATTCTTACCATGCTTGAAAATAAGAAAGCAAGCAGTGTGTACAAGTGCTGGTCTGATATTAGCCAGACATTAAGATATCTCCACACTGATTTTTGATTCATGAATGCATTGCAGCCATACAAGGAGACAGTCAACTAAATAAATATCAGTGTAGTAATAATTAAGTACTTAAAGATGCACTGGAGTTTTTAAAGAATCATAGTAGTCATGTCAGTCTTTTAGAGTAGACATTCAACTCAATGCTTAGGGCAACTGAGAATTGGACTTCCTAGATTAAAGGATACATACAATGTTCTTCTCCCCACGTATTTTTTCCTACTGTGACCCAGAAGATGAAAAAAAAAAAACCTGGAATAATTTCTCCAGCATTTCTCCTGGAAGATACTCATGTTTGAAATAGACAGAGACAAACCAAAAAGAACAAAAAGAACCCTTAGTTTGGTGCCTATTTTGATGAAAATATGGAAAGCAGAAAGGACTGGTACCATCTTCTGCCAACAGAAAATCAATTAAGACTAATGGCTATTGAGCTAAATGCTGTTTAATTCAAGGATTTCTCACGTGTAAGCAATCTGGAACTAGCATAATTGTTCTACTTACCCCAGAAACCACAGTGAACTAACAAGAAACAGTGAAAATCTCAGTACACATTAAGAGAATGCATTAAGTTACATAAAACTCTGCCATGGAACTGCTGATATGAAAGTGTGCTGGAAATGTCTGGGTTTGTCTTCCCAGGTAAGTTCAGTGACTGATTTAGGAAAACTAAAACCTCACCCTGCATAGGAGACAGTTATTAAATACTCTCCATGCATAAGCTCTTTTTGCAACCAAGTTAATTTTTTGAAATATGAGTTTACCACAGAAGCTCATTTTATTGAGTAAAGGATTTAAAACAAACCAAAAGGAATTATTTTACCTATAGAATTCCCTGCTACAGAATTCTGTTTCTGCTTATGCATTTTCCTGAGGGAATGGACAAATTCATGGAAGGAGAGTCCATCAAAAGCTGTGAAACTCCATATAAACTGACCTCTAGTTTAGGGAGTGCCTTAGAGACAGAACAATAAAAGCACACGTGGAAAAGCAGAAGTAGATATATGCCACACTGTCAAAAAATGGCACTTAGACAAGGAGACCACTCACATGGCAAGGGAGCGTAGTGTTCCCCCGTAGTTCAGGTGCTGTTTGCCTCAGTAATTTCTTTAGTTTTTCTCTTTTTCCATTCTGAGGAGGTATCTGTTCCATTCAGACTGGAAGGAATCCTACCAACCTTCCCTCTCTGCATCCACTTACATGTCCAGCCCAACCTTGCAAGGAAAACATGCAAAATGAAGTAGTATCTCTACTGAGATTGCATCCCCACTTAGGATACAATGTAATTCAAGTTAATGAAAATTTTTACTAGTGTAGGGAGAAGTAAAATATTATCCCAGTTTTTTTTCCAAGCAGCAGGCTGGTCTTTTCAGTTAGTTAATTGCTCAGGTCTTAGAAACTGGCTTTCCACAATGAGCTTGATCCATGCATTACACTGAGAAATTAAGTTTATGGTTTTTGATGTGTAGAATCAACAAGATCAACCACAAACCATCTACTCAGTGCTTTCTGGAATGCAATTGTGCTCCACTTTTCTCTTGTTTATCAAGCAAAGAGCTCCTGAGAAAAAAAAGGATGAGCACTTAATTCAGATTTGACTTTTACGATAGTGCAACAATCTTATAACACATATCAGTATCATTTTGATTTCTCAGTGTTCAATGCAAGGAAGGAAATCCTGCAGGTTGCTGATGTCCCTGATTGAAGGAGTCCAGCAGACAAGATTTGGGGTGATGGCTAAAGTGAAACGACAAGCACTGCTATCTTCCTGCTCTAACCTGATACCAATGTGAATCTTGAATGAGAACAGGGAATTTATATCTTCACAAGCTTTGTATAATATACATGGAGGAATTGCAGTCTCCTTCCTCTTCCAAACCAGAGCAACAAGGAAGAATGAATACACTAATATGCTGGAAGGTGGGTGACTTCTACAATAAGTAAGTTGTTCTACAACACTTTGTTGACATAAAGCCCCGGACATGCTCCCTTCAGTATGCTCAAGTTACAGGTAGTAACTAAAGAAAGAGCTGAGAGTAGGGAACACTGACTTCTTCAGTTCTCTTAAAGCATTCTGGGAAAGAGCTTGTAGCTTGCATCTCATTGTAGATACAAGGAAGCAGAAAGCTCATAGAATTTTTCTTCACCTTCCACACAAAATTACAATTCAATACAACACGATGCCTGTAAAAGGCAATACCCTAAAGTCCTTTAAAAATATTCTTATAAGATTACTTTGACTTAATCTATTTTACCCCTGTGTAGACCAGAATTCTTGGTGATAAGCCTGTAATATTTAATAGTACATGCAAAAGTCAGAAAAACTCACTCAAAGATGCAGATTTTTAAATTCATCTCTTACTTAATGTACATCATTCAATAACATAGCAGTACCACTGGGTGGAGACAAAAGCCACTCAGAAACATATTGAGAAGACACTTGCTTAGATCAGATCCAAGCCAACTCCAAGAGCTCAGCCTTGGAAAACAAAGAAGTCTTTCTCAAGAACTGTAATAATTTGAGCATGGGTCTTTGGTGCTTCTCTGGGAATTTAACTTACCACTACAGATTGTGATTCGCCATTTAGGGAGGAATAGAAACTCACACATTCACATAACCACATCTTATTACCGCTTCAGTCTGCTGCTACCTTAGTTTCTCTTACATAACTAATTCACTCAAGTCTCTTGTTATGTAAATGAACAAAATTTATTTCCAGACGTGCCAACTGTATTTAATCCAATTTATAAAATATACATTTAAACTGTAAGCATATTAAAATTGAAACAATTTCAAAAGCTATGGGAAAATGACATTACTTTGCTAGAAATTAACATAGCTGTGCTTCAGTTTGCTTTATTGAGGCCAGTATCTGACATTTTACTGGTAAAGACCAGTTAAGCCAGCAGGAAAAAAAGGCTATTTCAAATGATGAGGACACATAAAACTATTAGATAAGTGTTTCTTGGCTAACTGTGTATAGTCCACTCAAATCAATGTAAATATTCATACTGACCTTTGGATAAGGTCCAGTTGAGATCTTAATGAGCTGGTTCATTTTAATCTAACAGAGTTCTGGATAAAAGGCCTTTATATCTTGCTGATCAATAAACATCAGGATCTAACATGTCCTTGGCTTCAGATCAAATTGAAAGACATATTGATTTGTGGATTAAGCCCTGTTCTCATTGTTTATTTTGCTGTTGACCAAACACAAGCATAGTGAAACAATTTTCACTGGTGATCCTTTGGGTAAGATGCAACATCTTGACAGTTTCTTTCCTTCTGAGCATGTATGTTGAACAGGTGCATAACATAGCACAAGGCAAAGGTCACCAGCAAGCTATGGCTAAGCATGATGGAAGCACATTTTACAACCCTTATGGTAAAATCATAAGCTAATTAGCCTAAATATTATCTCCATATGGCATTGCACTCTGTGGTCATTCCAGCAGATTCATGCTCTTGGAGCTAGGTGCACAAATTTGCACTGCACAGAGCACATCAGTGTTACCTCCAAACAAAACCAAAACCTTTCTTTGTTAAATTAAATTAAGATTGAAAGATTTACTGGAAGATAAAATATAAAGGGCAGCAATTTGCAACCCTATTTCTTTGTCTTCCAATCAGTTTCCACAAGAGGTTCCAGTTCTTTTCCCTATGTGTTTTGATGTAGGCTACAGTTTCCACACTAAAATATCAACACATTTGCATGTTACAATGCCAAGTACAAAAGGGCACAGAAAGAAAAGAATATTTATAGTCTATGTACTTAATGTTTGGAGAAAACAAGCAAGACAGTGGAAACAGATCTGAAAAGAAACATAGCTGCCTAAAGCTCATCAGAACTCAAGGTTAAAAGTTGTTTCAAAGGAACAGAAGAGTGGGATGCAGTGTTATATACCTACATCTTTTTGAGTGTGCATACATAAATATGGAAGAGAAAGAGAGGTTTTAAAATTGAAAAAATCATTCCCTTCTACACAAACATTGACAGTTCAATATCTCAGGAATTTTAAAGACCATGGATAAAATTTGTAAAGAAATTTATTATGTGGGAAACTAGAAAACATCTTTATTGTCCACCTCACCTCATTAGCTAACAAGATGACCTACTGCTAAACATTCACTAAATGTACTTTCTTGTATTAGAATGCACAGAAAAAAAGTTAAGTAAGCACAATTTACCTCTTTTTTTTTTACTTTTGTACTATTTCATGAAGTAGTAGAAGATGATTTGCAACCATAGTAAGTCCTGCACTTTGAAGTAACTGCTTATTGAATCCCATGCTGACTGACAAAGGAGTGTTAATTACAATACCTTAAATTAGTGATTGCACTGCTCCCTTAGTGATGATTACATTTCTAGAACATGGCCCCTTTGTAATACGCATGCTTCAGGCTCCAGAAGAACCATTTTCTGAAACCCCATTTTTGGTATAAGTGACTGGGAATACACGTGGATGCTAAGAAGTTTTATGAATACTGAGACTTTTTTCAAGCCTCACTACCAATTTCACCCACAAACACTCAATGGGATTGCTGCACAAAAGAAGCCATCTTGGCTAAAAGGACAAATGGAAGCAGAAACAAGTCATTCAGAAAATTATACTGTCATTTAGTAAATGAAGCTGAAGAAAAAGCATCTAGGATGAAAAAAAACTCTGACCCAGGAAATGCACACCTGTGGGTCTATCTGGGTCTTAAGTCAGGTAGTATAACAGTAATTTAAGACCCTATAAAAATAATTTAAGGCTAAAAATACTATGGCTGCTCTTCAATGAGTTTACCAGGAAGCCAGAGCTTGTCAACAATCTCAAAATCTGCTTGCAAGCAGAAGGAAACCCAGGTTGGTATTTTGGTCTGGCACAATATGATACAATAATTAATATCCTAGATAGGCATAGAAAACTTCTGCTGGTGGCAGTTTTCAGAAGGTGAGAACATAAGGTTCATAAAGGGAATGTTTCAGAAGGAAAGCTTGATCTGCTTAGATGGCCACTATCCAAATACGTGCATATGTATTTCTGTGTATATATTTGTGTATATATGCATACATACAAACACAGACTCACACATATGTATTACTCCATTCAGATGAAATTTATAACATGTAGAACAAGACCTATACTGCCAGTCTTGCTGCAAAAGGACCAGGGAAATTTGTTGCAGAAGTTTCGAGAAAAACCACAGAAATACCTCAGAGATCTCAGAAGTCTGATCAGGTGAAGAAATTGTTTTGATCCTCAGAGAAAGTTGCTTGTTTTTCCCCCAAACAACCTTCAATTTCTTGCCTGTGTTGCGAAAGATGAGAGAGTTTCCATATTAACACCACATCAGTAGGTTTTTGCATCTCTTTCACAGGATAGGGAATGGACTTCTGTCTTCATTGCAGTCAGCTGCTGCTGTATGTATAAAAAGTGCACATGAAGGCTCACAGGAGAATAGAAACAGTCCATAGTGTTTTAATTTCCAGTATTGAAGCCATCATGAAAAATAAAAACTAGCACAAATATAAACAGACAAAAAGAAAAAAAGTCCCAGGACTCGTCTTAGAGCTAATATAATATTTCCTAACAAGAGTACTTTATTTGCCTCCTTCTGCACAGCTTGTTTTCTCTGCATTTACAAGATGATTTCTTAGTAGTTCTGGGGCAACATGACATGCAATCCAGAATTATTTTAAAATTTGTTATGGATGCTTTTTGTTTATAAGCAGAATATCCCATGAAGACTGTTTTAAACATCTTTTAAAAGGAGCAGTGCTCTCTAGAGCACTCTGGATAAAGCACAGCAATTTCTTTGATGGTCATCCCCCTTTCATAAATACTATAGAATCATAGAATCATAGAATCACCAGGTTGGAAGAGACCCATCGGATCATCGAGTCCAACCGTTCCTATCAATTCCATTCATTCCATATCATTCCTACCATGCCTGTCTCCCTTACAAGATAATTCTTTCTGCTGCCTGTAAACAAATGGCTACAAATGGCTACCATTATCTTTCAGATCTACAAAGACAATGACAATCTTACAGTTTATAGTACCAGTCACTTCCCTCCTGCATTACTGACTTTAAGGCAGATTAAATACCAGAGCAAGATATGATGTTCTGCAGAGTGCTATGTAACACACAGAATAAGAGGAACAGAATACGAGTCTTAAAAGGAAAAGTGAAAGACCTCGCAGCTGTGAGGCAGAACCCATCATCTAGACTGTAGCCAGGAAAATAAGTTACATTTTTTCATAGGGAAACTAATGGCAGATCAATTAGCATTATGATAAGAGGAAAATTTTCTATGAAACCGTCTCTCTGCTTGGATGAACTGAAAGAGAAGTACTCTTGCACCAGCTTCACATGCTGTCCTTCTATGTTCGATATGCAGCCGCACAACTCCATTTGTTATTTTGCTGTCTGGCTCAAAATTCTGTGGTACAACAGGAAAATCAAGAACATTTTTTACTTCCCAGATTTTTTTCTCTGAGGATTAGGGACTCAAGAATTGGGGCATTTTGCACTCATAGTTACAACTCTTAAGAAGGAAGTTACCATTACAAAACAATATCTAAATTAATTTCTGCAATGCTGAAAGATGTATTTTTATGTAAAAATCAGTGTGTCAGAAGGAGATAGGGGAAGAGAAATATGTATAACATCAGGATCTATAAATTGTGCCCCCTTGCCACTAAGCTGGTGAGATTTTAAGAGACCTCTGAAGTCCTCTAGTCCAACCTCCTGTTTCAGGAAGGGACAACTTTGAAGTTAGAGTAGGCTGCTCACACCTTGTCCAGTCTAGCTTTGAAAGTCCAAAGTTGGAAATTCCAAGGACTTTCTAGTCAATCTCTTGCAGTGCTGAAGGCCTTTAATGATGAAGAATGTTTTTCCTTAAATCCAAATGGAATTTCCCTCATACCTTGTAGCAATGTGTGCTTATTTTCCTTTCATGTTATACTTCCAAGAAGAGTCAGTCTTCACTATAACCCCTCCTTAGGTCAGTGAAGACTGCATTTAAAACCACCTCTCTTTAGTCTTCTTTTCTGTAGCATGAATAAACCCACGGCAGTGTTACAGCACCCAGCATGACATCTCAGACTCATTACCAAGTATGACAGCCACTTGCATTATAAATAAGCTTTCTGGTGTAGTCTGCAGGTCAAGCAGGCTGATACTAGCCTGCAGTCTCTCAGGTTGGCAAAATTGTAAGGATACTGCTGAGTTTCTAATGAATATTTAATCTAGTGGCATTCACTAGAACAGAGCACAGTAATAACTAGTTTTACCAGCTGAGCAGCATCAGCAGGGAGTCCTAGCTGCTGGAGCTGAACCCAGACGCTCACCTATTGTAACAGTTCTTCAGTTTAAAAGGGTCTACCATGACTCTTCATGACACTGAAGAAAATAAGAAATCCATTATCATTATGGATCTATTTCTGTAGTGGATGTATCCTATAATTTTAGGTGAAGATCAAATGAGCACAGAGGTAAAATTGATTTCAGGTCAAACATCTTAAAAGTACTGTATATTTTTTTAAATGTTGCTATAAATGAGAAGGAAAAAAATACTATTTCATCTTCCTTGAAGAGACAGGTCAACACATTATAAAATACTGAAACTGATGTGCCAAGAGTACTTTGACAGCAACACAAAACAAGGTACTGGTTACCAAAGAGACTCAATATTTTTTATTTCTTAAGAAAAAAAGTTATCATTTCTGCAGGAAAAAGCAGATAATATCCCTCCTGACATATAATTGTTTTTAATACAAGCAATTAAGCAGACTATGTAATTAATTGCTTTTCATTCAATTAAAGACTAATTAGATTCCATCTAATTTTAAAATTTCTGTAGCAACAAGTAGGTCACTTCATTTTCCCATCATCTTTTTAATCATAACACTACTGTAGGCTTTTTTTGATGTTGTCAGAGAGTGTTAGGTATGATTCTGATCATGTATATCAAGACTTATTAGTTTTCTAAAGTTTTTGTAGTAGTCAAGGTGGAGTCAACCTCTGAGGAACAAAGAAAGGAAGAAGTAGGAGACTGTTGGCTTTGTAGCTACTATTTTCCATGAAGTGAGCATATACTGATGTGGGAAAAAAACCACTATTCTTTCTAACCTGAATTTCATGTCATAAAATGAATTAAGGCAGAATCATTTTTACACCTGCCCCATTTGCTGAATTAATGGCTATAGCATTTGATGAATGTGCCAGGTAGTTTTGCTGCTTAGGATAGCATGGTATCCCCCAGAGGAACATCGCCCAAGATTTTCTGTGGATTAAGCATAGGTCACTATGAGTTCTGTGTACAGATGCTGTACAGTAGTGACATTGGAACATCCTGGCTGAATAAACTTGACTTGCTCGAAACCTGCTTTTGCACAGACACTTTTCATTAGGAGCAAAACATTAGGCATCGTTCTGTCACCTTTAACTGAAAATAAGACTGCAGTTGTGTCTCTGTCTGCAAGCATGAAGAGGGTATCTCAGCCTGTTCTCTCTGCCAGGTTCTACTTGTATGATTACTAGATAGACTCATTGTTACAGGATGGCAGACACCATAGAAAGTCATTATGTGCATAAGTGCTTGCTCTAGGAATTTGGTTGGAGCTTTATTCAGAGTATACTGGTGATGCTAATAATATCAACACATGATAAAAATTGGCTTACTAGTATGATATGGTGATAATAATGAAACAGCTATATCACACATGGCAGATAAACACATACCTCAAATACCGTGGGTGCTGGAGCTGTTCTATCTTCTCTTCAGCTTCAGAGAACCAAATTCAGCATCAGACAAGATGTACTTCACATCAATGCGTGAAAATGTAGACCAAAAAACACAGTCTTCCTGTGTATCTTCTCTCCCATATATTTCTAATTCTTTCCCTCACTGCTGATCCAAATCAATAATTTAATTTTACTCTTAAAATAACAGAATTTGATTCTCCTACCTTTATATTTCAAATGTTAATGCACAGAGTCAATAGTGAATACAAGTCCAAAAACCAGGAAAGCATTCCCAGTATGCTTTCAGGTATGTGAACACCCATATGCATCTTCAACCTCAGAAATATGTATTTGCACATATACACGAAAGTTTACATCTGTCCCAGTCAGAGTTCCTACATTATTCTCTTATTTATTGTGTTACAACCATATCATCACACCTGTTTGTTAAGGTGACTAAAATCCTTATTAAGAAAGGCTGGGTTCAGGATTTTACTGTTCAGATTTCTTTGAGAAAACATCCCTTTGTAAAGTTTGTGTGCAAATTTCCATCCTCGGCAGACCATCCGTGCATCAGGCAGCTGAGTCCATTGCTGAGCCCACTCAGGCTTCACATAGATGAACCAGGCCTACAGAGACACAGTTTTCTCATATTCCCTGTCCCAAAATAGCAATCAGAACTGCCATTCTTATGTGCTGTTTCTTCATTCCTGTCTATTATTTCTGGAAAAGTAGTACCATTTGAATATAAAACTAGCAGGAAAGAAACACTTGAGAATTTAATACTAAAGTTGTCTAAATATTCCCCAGGTTAATCAGCCAGATTAGCCCAAGTTGTTAGTCATTACTAAGAGTTGCAGAGTTTTTTAAGACAAAAATACTTTAAGTATTTCTTCTACTTAGGCTGAAAAAGCGCTTATCACAATCATTGTCCTTTGGTAGGTTTGTCTAAGACTTCCTACTAGAACTCATTTTAGTGCACCTTCCCCACACCTTTGACTGAAGTTCCCTCTGGGTAGGAGGAAGAACATCTCAGAGGTGTACAGTGAAATCTGGCAGTGCTTGTTAAAATGGAGTCCTTAAGCTGCTGCTAGTACTGTAAGGAAAATACCTTACTGCCAAACTTCTTGTGATGCTTCAGACATCCTAAAGAATGACTGAGATGTTGGGTTCCTGGTTTGTGAAAGGACACCCACTCTGATGTCTGTCTCGGACACCAACAGGTCACTTCTCTGTGCCAGCAGCCCTTCCCCTCACTGATCATTTATCTCCACCTAGAGAAGCCTTCACGACCCTCAGAGGGGATTGTTATAATAACTGAAGTCTCTGCTTCCAGAAGCAGCTTTAGATCTGAATCTTTATGAATTTAACAGTGCAAAACATGTTACTGTGTTTATGGCTACATGGTACTGGGGAAATCAGTCCTAATTACTCCACTTCGCAAATACATAATATTACTATGAAGTCATATTCCAGAGGCTCTGTGAAATCTTGTCTTCAATTAAAGACTAATACCTCCCAACTGTTTCCTCAATAGGGTTGACTCCACAAATTCTTTCAAATATTTTTAGTTATTTCAGTGTTTAAAGAGACAGAAAAAGACCTTGTTTGTCTTTAATGTGAGTGACAGAGTACATTGACAAATGAGGAATTGATGACAGTAATTTCTTGTAACTCAGAACTCACTGCCGCTCAGTATGATAGCTCTCATGATAAATACTACAGCAATAAAATCAAAGAGTATGTCTCTTGCTCCCAGGCACATACAGTTCATCCCAACACCTGCCTGTGAATGTAAATCTTCCAGTAGATTCCTCCCTTAGCTATGTAGATTTTACTGTTATTCATTAAAAGTTTAGCTTTCAATATATTCTCAAACTTGAGTCTGTTGTCTAAATGTTATGTTACCAGTTTAAATCCAGAAAATTGAGACAATTTTTGTCAAAAGTATGTATGGTAAAATACTGAGAAATGACAGAGCCATACAAATACAGCAGTGTTCGGGTGCTGACAGAAGTAATTTGCTCTGATTTACAAATACAACAGCCACTTATTGACATTAAGTAAAGAGGTCTCTTATTTCAAGCCAGGAATATGTTTATTCTGAGGCAAAAACTAACAGCTCAGTCATCAAAGAACAATGAGAAAGGTAGACCCTTGAAAGTTGCTACCTTAAATCTAATAAGAAAAAAGAAGAACAGAGTTGATGAGGAAATGGTAATGACTGTAGGATCATTGAGTGTCCCTGGTTATGTGCAGTTTACTCGTATAAGGCAAGTTCACATTTTAAAACGGGAAAGTATTATACATCAAAGCAAAGGTGAGTTTGTGTGAGCATGAGAATTCCTTTTGCTTGTAGTCTAGAGTTTTTCTTTGAAATTTGAGCTAAGACTGAGGGGTACCCTTGAGGGGTAGTTGCGGGGGGGAAGGGGTAGCNCGCCCTGCCAGGGCACTTACAGAACAATCCCAACAGTAAACCATGACCATCCTATTTATTCTGTTAGTTAGATTAGAGAAATTGAAGTTTCAGAAGGTGTATTGTGCCAAATTGCCTTGCCCTGACCCCTCAACCACATAAAAAATCAAAGGTGAGAAGGAGGGAAAGAGAGCTTGTTACACCTTTCTTGTCTTTTGTAGCTTGCTGAAGTTAAGTAAAATCCTACCTAGCCAAGGTTTCCACGAGTGATCTTCCAACTCACTTGCAAGTATTCTCATTAGTTAGGAAAGATTCACTGAAAGACCTGCCTGTTTTCCTCAAATGTGTTTCTGCTAAGTCACCCAAACTCACTGTTAGTAGTGTTTCAGGGCAGCTTAGTAAAATCTCATTTTACCTAAAATGCACTGCCTTGAATCAACCTGGACAATTCCTTTCCTCTTCAGCATGCAGATGCTTTGACTTTGTTAGTCTGTGGTCAGTACATACGAAATGAAGTCCGCCCAGAGAAATTACTCTCTTCTATTTCCATACACCAACCACTGCAGTACTATGGTAGATTTTGTTATCCTTAGATTAAGAATTATAGTACAGAGAAAGATCCAGGTAGTACCCAAGCACCTATTTTTACTAAATTCATTGGAATTCATATGGGTCAAGGGAAGGAAGGATATGCACCTATGTTTAGTTCGACAATTCCTATGCCAGTCAAAGTCATTTTTAGAAGATTTACATTTGATTTTTTTTAACTTTTATAAGTGCAATGCATCTCCTTAAGCTTCTAGTAGGGTCCTAGATCCTCTCACCCCTGGAAAAGAGCAATGGGACTTACAGATGAATCAGTTCTATGTTCACTTCAGCTTGTTCATCAGAAGTCTCAGACAAAGGCATAGTGCAACAAACCCAACAGAAACGAGAAGACTTCATACTTCCCTTGCCAGATGCCACTCTTTTAAAAAATTCCAATTAGATATTCTGTGGTTGTACATTTTTTAAATCAAAATGCCTTATGGAGGACTGTCAACATTGATTAACTTCAAGGTGAAAACTCAGGCAGGTTACCAGTGACAGAGTGCTTTCCAAACATCTTTCATACCCTATCTTCTCTCCTGCCAGCATACTTAGCATGGTAATGAATTGCTAAGAGACTGGAAGTCTTCCAATTTCTTATTTCCAGGTAAATCAATCATTTGAGCTGTCTTGGACCTGAAGCCCTCATAATTTTATAGGCCCCAGAACCAGGAAATTTAAAAAAAAAAAAAAAGAGTAATTTTATTTTACTGAAAATTACATACTTATTGGGATTGCACTCTGGAAAACCACAATGAAGGGAAATTAACATCCTACTTGTTCCACCTTTCACTTTCATCTTTGATATGAATATTTGTTCTTGAATAAGCCATCTATAGACCTTTTACATATTAATGTTAACATTTCCACAGGGCTATTAGCTTTCCCAACACCACATCATCCATATACAAGCTGAGTATGAAAATACTTAAAAAGTCAAAATGTTTTGATGGGTCTTTTACATATTTGAAACACCTTCCCAGTTTGACATAAATTCACCATTTCCCTTTGAGAATTGTATTCTTCCATATCATGATCATAAGTTTTGGTGATTACCTTGTTTTTATATATTGTCTTCCTTTAAGAATCCATCCTCTTAAAAATATCATGGAAGACACTGCCAAAAGTTCTACTAAGTCAAGTCAGAGCCAATCAATCAATCCCGTTTTTCCAATTGACCAGGCCAAACACTTTGTCAGGAAATTAGACTGGTTTATTATTTTCTGTTCTCAGTAAACCAGTTTTATCATCTTGCAAACCAAGCTTAATAAGATAAGTAGGATCTTTCCAATGATCAAAGATTAGCTACATAGAAAAGCAAAAAACTGTGGACCTGCTGACTTTTAAAAATACAGAATGTTGATCTTTTTTCCAGTCTTCTAAGACCTTCTCTGTCCTATATTAATTCTCCACATAAGTGCTAGTGGTTTATAAACTATATTGGCTGCTTCTTTTAGTTCCCCTGTAAGATGCCTTTGCCAATAAACTGTAACTAACCTACATTAGCTAAATGGATTAGATTCTGCTCTTCAGACTTTTGTGAAGATATGTCCCTTCTATAACCACTTAAGGTGTCTGATTGCATTAAGTTTTTGCAGAGACTGGAGTGAAGTAGTAATTTAATTCTGCAACATACTTCGCTTTCCCTCTTATCCCTTCTTTACTTTTTGTGAAGCACCAGTACCTCCTTTTTTGTTCCACTTCTGACAGAACTACTTCTATATGAGGTCTAGTATGTATTTCTGCTTTCTTTACGTTCCTGAATTATTCCTTCATAAACACAGCTTGTTTTCACTTCTAATGCAATATCTTTTTTGATTTTCAGGCCTGTCAGGCTCATATTTATTCCCCAAATTCTTTCTCTGCCAGCATTGTGGATGCATTGCATTTTTAAATCCATTATCCTTATTCTATTGCTATTCCCCTGTAAAATTTTGTGGAGAAAAATAAAACCCAAATCCAGATTCATTAACTTTAACCTACACTTCCTTCCACTGTGGTTTTTTTAAACAATTCCTGTTTATCCATGCTTATTTAAAACAGCTGCCTGAAATAGGTACTACATGTAGAGGTAAACCATTCAGGAACACATCTCAGAGGCAGAGCAAACACACAGACATCAAGATGAAGATAACAATACTACAAACCTCTTCTGCACTCCGTGAGACTTGGGAAGTGAATGAGGACAAGTTCCTGTTTTTTACCGCTGAAATGAACCAGCCAAGTCTTCTAGTCTTCCCAGCATGCAGGTATTGGGACATTCTAGGTACAAAAAAACCCCAGGCTTTCAAATAAGAACGACATTGATTTAACAAAAGCAAGAGTTGAATCAAGCTTTTGTGGCAGATCATAAAGGCAGAGGGGTTTTGTCCTTGGCTTAGTCAAAGTCTACCATCCTTGCCAAGACAAATTCCTGTTTATCTCCTTTCACATTCATATATTCCTTCTTTATACATGACAGCCCACTTAACAGGATGGAAGATTTAAATCTTCCATCCATGTCAAAAGAAAACATGTTATCTTCACTTTTCTTACAAATACTGAATAGTGAGTCAAATTTCCAAAGGAATTCCCTAGGGGAAAAAAAATATCATTTACCTTTTGGTTTTAAGACTGGATAAATAGTGAAGACAAAACTAAAATAGTTTTTCTTTTTCAGTCTTTTTTTTTCGGGTTTTACTATATTAGATAGATCACTCAGCAGCTTTACATTTTGCTTCACCTTTCTAACCAGCTGTCACCACCTTCATATGTCATAGCATACACAGCATTTTAAAATTAGGTGATAATTATGTTCACTATGGAAACATTCACTGGCAACATTGAGAAGATGCACAGTGTTACAGTAAAGGGAAATAACTGTTTTGTAACATAAGCCATAATGAGGCTGTCCTATGTCAGGCAGCACAGTCTGTACTGTCAGAACATCTTTCCCTTATTTCAATTCTGTTTTTCCTTTTTTTCATCTAATTCCTTTGAATACTGGTACTAGAAAGCTGGCACCAACTAATGCACGTAGGCCAACACAGCAATCTGCCAGTGCAGCATAGCTGCAAAAGCAAGCCCACAGACATAGGGAGTTGATAATTGAAAGAAGCAGAAATAAATCAGCTCCCTTTCAGGTAGGCTGGGCAGGGCCCTGACCTAATAGTGTACCTGTTGCGTTAATATTCTATCTTAAGCTTTGGTTAATACCCTGGTTTCATTGGCATGGTCAAATTTGGTTTAGCTGAAACTGCTGTTTATTTTGACCTACTGAGCAGGCAGCACCCTGGAACAGGCAGGGTGGGAGCATAAAGCTGCTGTAGGGTTCCTTCTACCTCATAAAGCAGACAGCTGGCAAGGTGGGCAAAACTAACTCAGAAAAATCCACATTCAGAGCAGACTATACAATGTCAATTCTTCAAGAAAACTGAAATAACTGCAAGGCAAAATTCTCATGCATTTTTGCTACCACAGGTATCCTGACTCAAGGATCAAGGGAGAAAATTACTTGCAACTGGATGTGGAGCTTCATCCAAGTACACAGGTAAGAACTGAAAATAATATCTTGGGAAAAGAAGTCAGCTGAGATATGTTGCCTGCATCAAGCTGTGCAGAATGCTTCCTGAAACCTTAGGCCCAGACCAAACTTTCCCTGAAGAGGTGTTTAAATGGATTTTTTTCTGTCTCTGCCCCTCTACTGGAAGTGCAGCCAGGGCATATTTAAGGAACCCTCTCCCCTGGTGATTAGGCCATTTGGGGTTGGCCTGACACAGAAAGCTGTTTAAACTCAACTGTGGTGAGCTGCAGTGAGGGAACCATAGACTGGGTGGCAAATGGAAAGCAAAGTGTTTTTCAGATGCAGGCTTAGCTAGCATTTTAATGTACCATAGTCATTTCTGTTGTACAGTTCTGTACATCAGCGAGTACACTAACTGTGACCACAGCCCATAGAGAAGTTGTTTGTGTTCATGGACATAGAATTGAAAAAATTGCCTGTAAAAAAAATGAGATTTTCCCCAAAAAGCAGGTAATCAGCATTCAGTAGCAGCCTTATCTTGTCATGAAGCCTGATATGAAGCAGAATGTCATAGCAGAGAAACAAGATAATTGAAAAGGAAAATGTTTCCAGCACTCATGACAATTTCTGCCAGTCTCTCTGAACTAAATCTCAACAACTGACTGGCCAACAGTGTCTGCCAGTGTTTCTCTGTCAATGAAATAGGTTAGTCTTGACCCTCTTCAGAAACTGAGACACATCAAACAAAAACCAGCAAGATTTGTCCTCATTTCAGCTCACAGCTATTTATTTTACGGTGTGACTCCTCCAAGTAACAGAGGCATAGCCAGACCTGTTCCTGGATTCCAAGTGATAGGAGACCAATTTCTAGCACCTTGAATCCTCCAATTACTCTGACAAGTCTCCTGAAATCTCTTCTTTGGTCCTTCATCTGAAACAAAAGTGAAGATGATCTCAGTATCATAGAATCATAGAACCACCAGGTTGGAAGAGACCCACCAGATCATTGAGTTCAACCGTTCCTACCAATCTCTAAACCATGCCACTCAGGACCTTGTCCACTCGTGCCTTAAACACCTCCAGGGAAGGTGAGTCAACCACCCTGGGCAGCCTCTGCCAGTGCCTAATGACCCTTTCTGTGAATATTTTTTTCCTTATGTTTAGCCTAAACCTCCCCTGGCAGAGCTTGAGGCCATTCCCTCTTTTCCTGTCCCCTGTCACTTGGGAAAAGAGGCCAGCTCCCTCCTCTCTACAACCTCCCTTTAGGTGGTTGTAGAGAGCAATGAAGTCTCCTCTCAGCCTCCTCTTCTCTAGGCTAAACAACCCCAGCTCTCTCAGCTGCTATT
Source organism: Piaya cayana (assembly GCA_013389865.1). Lineage (NCBI taxonomy): Eukaryota > Metazoa > Chordata > Aves > Cuculiformes > Coccyzidae > Piaya > Piaya cayana. Next base: position 38,871 of record WAAB01008995.1, on the reverse strand, counting down.
CCTAAGACTTGTTCTCCAGCCTCTTCACCAGCTTTG